>JAQIWE010003889.1:0-11330 GCA_034698565.1 Campodea plusiochaeta | reverse complement strand
GAGCCTTTAAGAGGCGAAACAGCTGTCTTATACCATGTCTATTCCTTGGTGACTAATACCCCAAACCTTTCAACTTAGAATATAGTATACTATAAATTTGACGGATGTGTTAATTTTGTATGATAAAAAAATGAATTTATGGAAGAAATGGTGTGCTCGGAAAAAAATCCCACTAAAAGTATAACTGACATGATTTATTATCAATTTCAATACTGTATTTTACCACATTGTTTCCCTCTTGATGAAATTTACAGTTATACTAATGATTCATACTTTTATCACAATACAAAATTGAGTTGTAATGAATATATTTGCTTTTGAATATGTATTGCAAGTCTCAGACTTTTCTAGTTCATTTGACTTATTTTTTTATATTACTTTAACTAAATAAAATAAACAATTAAGATTTGACACCCTTTCAGAAATCTGTGACTTATTGGATTGAAAAAGCATTTCAAAGAAAAATTCTGTTTTCTTCCATGGTGTCATGTTATTTCATAACTTACCTTGGAGTATGGAGTACTTTGTTGAGAGCTTCAGTCAGAACTTCTTCAGTAATTGATTCCAATTCTATCTTAATGGCATATCCTCGTTTCTCAGCTATTTTTAAATTCAAATCCTGATCTCCATAAAATGGAACTCCAATTAGAGGTACGCCATGATAAGTGGCTTCCAGGGTACTCAATAATCCACCATGGGTGATGAAAGCTTTGATCTTTGGGTGACCTGGAAGAAGACGTATGGAATTTCTTCCTATTATTTGTCAAAGAGACTGGCGCCTTGTTTAATTATTTGCAAGATTCTAATTTTGCAAGAATGAATTGCAATATTCTTCAATAACTAATAAGTAGACTTAATTACCATTATACTTATATCTATGGTATAAAGTTTCAAGTAAAACTGCTGATATTCCATTGATTAGCAGCTAAAAATATGTATGTATTAGCAGCTAAAAATATATCAGAATTTACATTTCGAAATACAAAATTCTTATACATAAATTAATACGAAATATTACGAGATGGTTAAAATGGTTTTATTACTTCTAAAAGACAAGTGGATAGACCAAATACTCTTAAGATCAATACTCCCCATTATACAGTATACTATATTTTTAAATTAATAGAACGACATTGGGTTGAACCCAGTATCCCAGTATTGACCTGTAACCGTCAGAGAACTCAGATAGAACCCTCAGTGAATACTGGGTTCAGAGAATACTAGTTTCAGTGAACCTGACTCAGTATTCACTGAACCCTGGTATACTGTATACTGGGTTCAGTGGGTCAGGTATACTGAGTTCAGTGGGTCAGGTATACTGAGTTCAGTGAATACTAGGTCAGGTAGAACCCAGTATTCACTTGTTTTGTTAGAGATCATCACCTATTCGTACCGACTGCTTCAATTCCTACACCATCAGGACAGTTTCTGGATGTCATTGTATAAACGTGGACAAGCTTGCATAGCCGATGATTTTAAGTATAAGACCACAGTATTTGGTTCTTGAAATAGTGTATAAAGTATCTACTACTAATGAAATTAATCTTACCTAATAAATCTTGTTGGGGGAGCCATTTAGATAATTTGACATTCGACGGCAGTCCTTCCATTTTCTCAGTTTCCCATTTCCACAGTACTCTTTGTTTTAATTTAGAAAATGCATTAATAAATGGAATACGATATCTATCTGGCATCATACTGGCATTCACTATGGAACCAAAACTAAACAGAATGAAACCATCGTCACCAGATCCAGAAACAAATTCTTCCAAATCCTGAAAATCAAAGATCACTATCTTATTGTCGTTCCTCCTGCGATTGAAATGGTATTAATATAATTACAAAAGTAAGGAATAGAAAAGTCTTTAGATTATCTTCATTGGATTATTCTTCGATATTGAAACCTTTTGAATCTGACACAGCATTACTGAAAGAATTTACTAGAAAACCTTTTTCCCTTTTGGTACCGATATCGAAAATAATGTAATATAGAGAAAGAGTATAGTTCTCCGTAGGAAAATGTACATATAATCAAAATGTCTTGGTTCCCATCCCATTACAAACGTTTTTTTACTATATGTTTAATTATTTTCACTTATACTAAAATTAAATGTGAAATGAAGAGTTCCACACATTTTGAAGAGAACAGCTGGAATGCCCGATGAAATGCTAATGCTACTCGCAAATGAATGACACTCAAAGCTTGGTTTCAAAATATGCTAGGTTGGGACGTAGAATTTAGGATTATTTTTCTGGGAAGACTACTATACTTTTCGTCAGCTATATATCAAAAATGATGGTTTGGTTTATTTATTGATCGCCATCAACCATATATATAGTTGATCAATATGTTAAGCAGAGTAGTGCTACCGATATTTCCTTATTGCTCTGCTTTAGATAGGTGGCGCTAAACGACACTTTTTTATTTTTATTACATAACAAACTATAACTTACCCTTGGTAATGGTTTAGCTTCTTTGCAATGAACTCCTCCAACTTCTATAATACTTGGCAAATTTGGACGCGCACCACTTATGCTCACGTGACCATTTGTCAGAATCAGACTTGTTTGAAGTTCAAGTTCCCGTAAATCTGGCATTGTTGGATCATATTCCGACCAGAGATCTTGCATTACAGGGAAGTAGAAGATATCGCGGTAGACCTGAAACCCGTGATTCGTGAGCAAATTTGCCACACGTTCAAGAAATGTCATTTCATCAGTAAAAGGACTAAAAGAGTTTGGCACAAATGATGGCATTGCTGGATTGCCGGTTATACCAGTGCCCCACGGTAAAGCAGCTGCAGCCATTAGTTGAACAAAAGGCGCATTTAACTTGTGAGCGATTCCCAAACTAATGTCGTTAAATGCCCCATTAATAAGAACAATGTCAAATTCTTTGTCGTACAAACTCTGAACTTCTTCTGAATCCAAAGCTATTCTTCCAATACTCCGCATGATGTCTTTTACTGTCCAAAATAGATCAATCAGTGCCAAAGCACCTCCAGTGCCCTTTTCGCGATCTTCAAAGCGATTAATTTCCGGGCCAGCCATTTTGCTAAAGTCAGTGTCAAGAACAATATCAGTGATGTTGTCAAGTTTCGTTTTGTATGGAGAAACAAAAGTTATTTTGTGACCTCTTTCTTTAAGTGCTTCGACAATTGGAAAAGCGAAATTTTTATGGCTTTTTGTGGCCATAATGTACAAAACTAGAATTTTCGAGGAAGATGCCATTTCTGCCATCAATATGATGAATGATAGAAAAAGAATTATCTTCATAGTTGTTGTCATCCTCAACGTTATCTAAAAAAATGGAAAATGAAAAATTGGATGGAATTATTAAAATAATAATTAACAGCTGCTCAAACTATATTATATACAATACCAGTATAAAAACAAATTACCCAATTAGAACCAAGAAACGGAACATTTTCATTCATAATATCAACGAAACTACTGCTGCTTTCCACCTATTTACTTTCTTATATTTGATTTTCATTATAGCTACAACGATGATGAACAATTTTTGAATACAATGTAAATTAACTTCCGTTAAATAAAATTTGAAGGAATCGACCTAATATGCAAAAATATTGATGAAGTTAAATAGTAGAAAAAATGTCAGAAGACATCTCACCTGTATGAAATACACACTTGTTGTTTTTACTTCACAAAATAGCATATCACTATATATAATGCTCAATAGTGGGTGTTTTCTGATGTTATCTATCAAGCACATGATCTCATTATCTACTTTATAAGTTATCACATCTAATTTAAAAATTGTTGTCTTAGTATTTCTCTTATCAATTATTTAAAAAAATAATCTTCACATTCAATTACGACTTTACCATTATTCGTATTATTATGTATTATGCAATCAAAGTGTGCAGTAGATCAGAATATGATGGAAAATCAAAGAACCAAAAAGTGAAGCTTCAGTAAAAGCGTTTTAGTATATAGTGTTTTTTAAATCTTAAGAACCCAAATCGATTAACTCTTCAAAATTGTTTTGACAGTAAACCCATTGTTGTCCACTTGTTTGAGTGGTTCAAATTCTCTATTTTCTATACAAATTGCAAGAAAGTAAAAGAATGTAAGCAGACTAACAAGGGATTATCAGTTGGCGCTTGTCAGAAACACCCTTGATAGGTTAAATGATTAACGTTCTTACGATTTAAAATAAAGTATACCTCGCACGCAACCCAAATGTATTTAGCACATTTTGACAGTTCTAATTCCCTAACAATGGGGTGAACAAATGGATCACTGTTGTTTACCATTGTAAAGAAAACTTTGTCCTGTCAAAATCGTCAATTTTCTTAGATACATTTGAACCTTATGTTTGCGAGAGGGGTATACCAACTGATTTTTTAAAATAATTCATCAAATCTATATCAGGACTTTTTTGCTAACAAGGCATAATTATGACAAAATCTCTTTTATAAGGCAAATAAAAATATACTGAACAATAACATAAGTACGGGCTTCATTACGAAAGTTCGATAACCTAACAAGAACGTAAAGATTTTTTATTAATATTATTATTTTTCAGTGTATTTTATTATTTTTTCCTTAAAGGCTTAATTTTCAGCTGGAAGTCCCGATTTCCAACACAGATTAAAGGTCTCTTGAGAATCTAGTATAATATAGAGAACAAAGAAAATGAAACGGGACTTGTGTGTTGGAAAATGGGACGTCATGCTGTAAAATATTACAGGTTTAATACAATAACCGTACAACCCCCGCAAAGCCAACAAGGCTTTTCTGTAGGTATTGTTTGTAAAATATGTTTATAAAGATTAGAAAGATATAAATAACAGGTTATAGTTTTAGAAACAAATGCATTAATTTGTGTTTAATAAATAAATATTTTATTGATTCTTCTTCTTTGACATAGACTTTGAACATTTCTTTCCTAACAAACATTTAACAGCTCTAACAGACAATTTAATAACAAAATAAATCACTGCGAGGATTATAATGAGTACTCCTGTTAAAAATGCATATACATCTAATGAATGGTAAGTGTACCAAGGTAATGTAGCTCCAATGGATTTAAGATGAGGTGCTCCTTTATGTCTAATGACGTATTCAACCCAGTAAACAGCTCGATCCAATGGAGAAGGGTATTGGTCACGGAACTGATGAGAAGAAAGCTCTTTCGCTTTTTCAGAATATCTGCAAAGTAAAAGAAAATTTAAGTGTAAATTAGGTCTCTGGAGTCATTTTCATCTGACACTGAAATATTATAAACAGTTCTCTTTTTCTTCGTTTTGAAAATAATGTAACCAAAATACCTTAATCAGTAATTATTCTGTACCATAAAATTCCTCAGTACTTGTGTTAAAAGGATAATGAGTCATGATCATGTTCGAGATTTTACTAACTTTTTCGTTTCGAAAGGAAGTTAAAGACTGCAAGATGTTACAATAATATTATAATAGTTTTAAAATAGCTCTTTTTCAATGCTAATTTTGCTCATAAAATATTTTCTTCCCGTTGAAATAAGTGTAATGGAGGAGTGAAGAATTTTAAAACGATCTAGAAGACTGACGCACTTTGCGAATTGTGATCATATTCCACAGCTATCGGCAGAAAAGGCGATACACTTTCAACATGACAGTAAATATTATAATTATTAAAACGGAAGAACAATTCCAAGATAATTTTCTATAATATCAGCCAGTTCTATAGTATTATGAATTTACCTTGGTTCATTCAAAATCGTCTCCAATGCTTCTGAAACTTTCAGAGCATCTAAATATTTGAGATCTAAAACAAGTCCATAACCTTTCTTCGCAACAACCTTCATATTAACGTCTTGATCAGCAAATAGTGGTATCCCAATCATTGGTACACCATGGAAGGTTGATTCTTGTGTGCTTAAGAGTCCACCGTGGGTTATGAAAGCACGGATACTTGGATGACCTGCAGAAAGAGAATATGTTTGTATTGATAATGTTCACTTGCAGAAAGGGTAGTCGACATCGCACTTGCTTATTTTGGATCACAGAAATTTGTAATTTTGAGTAAATTATATATTAATGAATCTAAATAACTTCTGAAAATTTCTTACGATTTGGTTTCCCAATACACGACTTGATTATTTATTTCCTTTTAATGTAAATTTCTAATCCATTTCTGAATACCTAATAGATCTTGCTGAGGTAACCACTTCGACAGCATGACGTTAGATGGTAAATTCTCCATCGTTTCTGTCTCCCACTTCCATATAACACGTTGTTTCAGTTTAGAGAAAGCTTCAACCAAAGTTACTCTATAATGTTCTGGCATTAAACTGGAGTTTGTTATAGAACCCAAACTAAATAAAATGAAACCATCTGATCCAGATTCAGAAATGAAGGTTTCGAATTTCTGAAAACAAAGAATAAGTTTTCGTCAGGGGCGATTCCAGGAGTCGTGGGGGTTTTGCTAACATAAGGAGTCTCGAAACTCTCTGGCGATCTTCGGGACAGAAAACCCTTAACACTAGTGAAAATTTGGAATCAGTTTTGCAAAACATTAACTCCATTTCATCGTTAATTTTTTATATTTAAGACATTTTTTGTTTTCTTTATAACTATATCATGTTGAGACTTTGGTGTGGGATTATAAAGTGCCAGTAAGTGATTTTACTTGGAATTTTCTTCACTCATATTTATATTGAAATAGAAGTGAAAATACTGTTTCTGACCACTCTTTGTTATTAAAATAAGAACTTAAAGATGAATATTTTACGTTTCCAAAAGGTGGAAGTATGAAAACTCCAGGAGAACTTTTACTTTCGAAGTCCCTATTTTTTTTTAAATTTCTACAAGTTACGTTACCTCTGGCAATGGCTTGGCTTCTCTACAATGTACACCTCCAACTTCAACAATATTTGGCAACAATGGTCTTGGACCGTTAATACTGACATGACTATTCGTTAAAATCAAACTTGTCTCCAAATCTAAATCACTAATATCTGGCATATCAGGATATAACTTTCTCCATTCAATGTTAATTTCCCAAAGCATATATTCTCTGTATAAATGAAGAACGTATGTCGTCATTGCGTTTATAGTTCTTTCGAGAAAAGTCATATCTTCTGTGAAAGGTGTTAAAATATGCGGTAGGAAACTTGTTGGTTGAGGAACGCCGGTTATTTTCGTATGCCAAGGTGCGGATGCGGACGAAAACAGTTGCACTACCGGGGTTCCGAGTTTATACGCGAAACCTGGTGCATAATCGTTTAGGAATCCGTTCATTATTACCAAATCGTACTTTTTGTTTTCGATAATGTTCCGAGTCACTTCACTTTCGAATAGTTTTTGGCAAACTTGACGTATATATAAAATCATTCGTATCCAATGTTTCAAAGCAGCAACCAATCCAGTCTCGCGCTCGCCGATTCTGTCAATTTCTGGCTTGTAACCCGCTTCTTTCAGAATATTTTCTCGATTCAGTCCCGGAATATTGATATCAGTAATTCTTGAGCTATTTGTTTTCGTTTTATATGGCGATATCCACGTTATTTCATGACCACGGTCTGCTAAAGCTTCGATGATCGGGAACGCGAAATTCTTATGGCTTTTACTTGAATGAGCGTACAAACAAAGAATTCTCGCTGAAGAACTGAATCTTGCGGAGAATATTATAACAAAGCACGAAACTAAAATTAATGTCTTCATTTTTTAAACGAACTAGCACTTCACAAGCTAAACTAATGAAAGACAATAATTATCACACGACATAGACAAACTTAACGTATTTTTCTAACACACCCACTTAGAGGATAATAACATTGAGGTTAAAACATGGTTGTTATCAATAATTCATTAGGGCAAAATATCAAAAATATATCAAAGTCAGGGTTCTTGTCCTTTGCTTTTGTTTGATTTTCTTTTTCATATCATCAGACTTGATAAAGAACTGTGATAAGACCAATCATGTGTGTCCATATTTTCATATGAATTATTTTGTTTACTCTGAACTGTTTGGGTGATGAAATAGTTTGAAAAATATACATATTTCAGTCAGGTTACTTGATAGTCAAATAAGGTACGCGCCCTTTTATTAATTCTGTTTTCAACTATAAAAGTTATTGCTTCAAGTCAGCACATCATACAAAAATAAAATGCGGTATTATTAAAGGGTTACTTGCAGCTAAACTGACTTTTCTGATATTATAACATAATATTAGTCATCCTGATATAAATAACTCATATTATTTTTCTTACTTCACAAGAATCGTCGGTTTTGGAGATATTCACCTTAGAAAATGCAAGAAAATAAGCTGTAAGGTAGCGGAGCATGCGTGGCCGAAAACGAGAGAACTAGCCTACTGTTATGTGAATAAAATGATTAATTTGCATTTTTGTTAAGTCAGTTTTGATACTTATTCATTGATATGCTCTGATTATATATGTGTTTTTCAGTGACTAATTTGCATATATTCGCAAGGTAGTGAAGATAAGCAGTTCGATTTGTGCTACCTTGTAAAACCTTTTCAACTTCTTTAAACATCATTATTGAAAGTTATTTGTAGGTTTTATCATAAAAATCTAATTTCTAGAATAAAACTTTTGAAAATTAATAGTATAGTACTTTTTCTGGTGGAAACAACCATAATATGGAACAGTACATAACTTTTAAAATCCTAGTTTTGTACTTTGAGAAATCAAGAGAAGAAAAATTGAATTCGATATTTTTCCGACCTTAAAACTATTTATTGCTTTTAACAAAGAATAAAAAAAGTATTAAGAATACCTGCAAAATATCAAAAAAGATAAATAATGTTTTGGAAAAGTGACAAAAGATGAAATTCTGAAATTTCTCGTTTTCGGATCGAGATTCAAGTGAAAGTGGGGCAAGTTAATTTTTAGTGTTGATGATATAATTATTACAATACAGTTTTAAGTATAATTTGATATTGTTATGGAAAACGTAATAGATGTGAAATATACTACAAAAATTTACAATATCCAGGAGACTCGACACTATAATAATAGACTGCTAATTTTCATTGTTAACGAAAGAGGTTGAGGAGAAGAAGTATTTTTGACTATGACAGAGCATTTTTTTTGGTAATACCGTTATAATCTCCTTAAAATTATATAAATTATGTATTTATCATATTTAGAAACGAACTCTTTGAGAATACTTTGATCATACTTCGGAAAGAACGCAATAGCGGATCTAGAATAAAAAGGAAGATTTCTTATTTTCATTACGAAAAAAGCAGTTTTAATCATAATTTATACTTTGGATATATTGTTAAAGACCTTTTCAGTAGGAGGTCCTATTTTAAAACACAGATTAAAGGTTCCTTGAGATTTCGAGTACAATAGAGAACAAAAAAAGTGACAAGGGACTTGTGTATAGGAAAACGGGACGTCCCGCTGAAAAAACTACACGTCTAACAAAAGTTGTGAATTTGTTTAAACTTATGAAATATTTTTAACTTTCGATAAGGGTGGGTCGTGAGACTGGGAGTGATTGAACCATTAACACCCCCCCCCCCATTTAAACTCTTTTTTTATTTATTAAAGAAAAACTTATTTATTTGAAAATAATTATGGGTTTCAGTTTGATGACGTCATATCTGCAATATCACTAAACCTACGTCACAAGCTCAATGGAATAAAGGCTTTGTAAACAATATAATTGGAGTTACGTAGAATTACATAATATTATATTACGAGGATGACATGGTATTATGTAGTATAACACTGCAGGAAATAATAATAATAATATACTCAGTCTCATTCATCATTTATGGGATTACTGACAAATTCATTCATACTGTGACTGATTTCAGTAAGTAATTCATTTTTTCTATATGGAGAGAGTTGAATGAATTTAACTTTATATTCTTTGACTGATAATAATGACAATTTCCTCTTTTTATGATCGAAATCCAGGGAATTAAATCACACGACCATGTAATGATTGGTCCTTTAGTATTTATTATGACACTATATAGATTGATAGTTATAAATTTATTAATTGTTCATATTGCGATATATTTTCTTTTCTTTTTGTAGAGAACCACTTTAAATCCTATATCTCAGAATCGCTTTAAAACATATTATGCTTTGCTTTCACACAGCATATTACATTTTTTCTCTCTAAATTCGTTCATTGAGTAATTTATCCATGGCCTAAGTAAATAACACAGTAAACCCATAAGTATAAATAACCCACCAACCCAATTGGGATAATAGTGGCAACCTTTGACCGAGTTACCCATTCAGCTGAGATGGTAACTCGACATGTGATGTGACCGTTTACAATATTAGTTCAGTACAGTGGTTTGAGCGGTACTGACCCTATATTATATTGACAGTTTCGCATGAATTATACTCCACTTTTGATTTTGGGGGACTCACTGTTCTGTCAGTATTTGACATGTATACCACTCTCGCAAACATAAGACCCAAATATATTTAAGAAAATTGACGATTTTGACAGGCGAAAGGTTTCTTTACAATGGTGCACAACGGCGATCCCTTTGCCCACCCCTTTGTTAGGGGATTAGAACTGTCAAAATATGCTAAATACATTTGGGTCTTATGTTTGCGTGCGAGGTATAACTTCATTGATGAATGATATTGGTCATACAATTGACTTATTGTAAATTTAAAATTAAGTTTTGAGAAATTTAAAAAAAAAAATAGCAGCAAAGTAACGCGTCTTCCAAGATCAAACAGTGGTGTTTAATACATGTGAAATGGATTATAATAATAGGAATCTAATTTCAGGTTTCATTAAAACTTATTTCGTAACTGAAATAAGTTTATTCTGAAATTAATGGTACAAAATAACGTAATATCTAAAACTAGATGTTTCAAATAACATGAGTTAAATATAACAAATGATGCAATTAAGTCCAACATAATATAAGCTATGATAACTAAAGATTAGATCTTCTTGAAATATATTTTCTGCGTTATCATTTTCCATATAAATAGTATAAGTATAGACTTCGAGAGCCGTTCTGATAATCACAATCAAACGTGAACAACGATCATCACTTCTCAGCATTTTGTCAGGTAAGTCACAGCTTCATATCGTAATATTTATTAATTAATAAAAAATTAATACATTTGTCATATTACGAGTATATTAAATACATTGTGAATTTATTATTACCAGTAAAGAGTGGCAAATGTTAGTATGCCGAAATCTATATATAATTACGAATTATCATAAATTTGTAGGTTTATTTGACTTTATTACATGATTATTATACTGTAATAATGAACTTATATTATAATAATAATAGTTTATTGTCCCAAAATATATTACAGATTCAATTACGATCCACAGAGACATATTAAGACATTTAC
>JAQIWE010003888.1:0-11332 GCA_034698565.1 Campodea plusiochaeta | reverse complement strand
ATTGCTCAAACTAACAAATATTAAATTCGAAAACAAGGCTTTCATTTTTTCCAGGGGAAATAATATGCTGCTTGTTTTTATTTGGATTTAATAACGTAAAACAGAATGAATCCGTCCCTCTCAGAAGAAATACTTTGTAATACAGTTGCATAAAATTTTAGTGATAGTTATCAGTTACTTCTACACAATGGTCTTTCTATGTATTATTTTTATATATACTTCCCTATTATACCTATCTGCAGCCGTTTAGGAGCTGTTTCTAGCGATTGAAGGGAAGACAGAAGGACGAACAGATCCAGTCTATTACCTGACAATTTCTAACCTGACAGCTCATTTTGACATACAGATCCGATTGCCCGACACATCTGCAATGACAAATAATTCGGAATGGTGGATTAAACTGCGATTTAAAATAGTTACCAGTGAACAGGCTTTTTTCTGATAGTTACTATTGCTCTTTATTGGTTTCATTGAATGACAAAAATCCATACAGATCCGATTGTACATCTGTAAATAATGACAAATTCGGAATGGTGGAATATACAGTCAATTTTGAATTATTTGTACAAAAATGTGATGTCATGATCTTCATGAACAGAATAAAATTGGTTCAGAAATATTGTTTCTATACTGTGATCTCACCTCAGTGCCAGCACTAGGGTGGTGAAGAGATGTATTTTATTTATTGCATCAGCTCTGCCTGTTTCAAACTAATGGTCACTGTGTCACTGCAACATATAATAAAGACTAAAATGTGTTTCCCAAACAGACTCAAATGTTTGATTTTATGGCAATAGAATCAGTGTCATCATACTTCCTGGCGTTCTTAAGATCAACATAATCCTATATTAGTAAACATAGAGCAGCGAGAATAATTTTGGTTTATGACTATACCACTGGAAAGTTCCCTATAATACAAACATATAGAAATGACAAAAAACGTGGCTGTTATATAGACCACAGACTTTTGTGATGTAACTTATTTTACGACAGCCATTAAAACGAAAAGAAACATAAATCGTATGTTCACTACATAGAAAATTACATTTCCTATTTCGGGAGTTTAGTACCACTAAACATTTTTCATACCATACAAATCATTACGTAACATGGGAATATATTTTCAATGTTTTTTCGTGCAAACTGGTACAGGTACTCATGAGCTGTCTAAGCTATAGGAATAAAAAGCTCTTCTATACAACTGCTGTAATTACTTATTCAGTAAGCCGAAACGACAAAAATCAGAAGGTAGTATCTTCCAAAATGACGAAGTGAAAAGTTGTTAAATTATTTTTGTCAGTAGTAGTTACTACTCGAATGTATAAATTGAGTTCTTTTAATATGTTTTCAATATTATCAGTAGCTTTTTACTTTTGTAATGGTGGTTGTCTTAGCCATGAAACTGTGCGTATATCTTATAAGCCATGTGTCTGCTTATGATTAATTTGATGAAGTTTATTTACTCAAATTTCACTGAAAAATTTTTTGTCCCTGTTTTTGACAAAAAAAAATGTCATTCTGAAGAACAGATGAGAAGAATAGAAAGAATGGGATTCATTACTATATACATTTTCTTGCCGAATGATATCAGTACAATCAGTGGTGAACTGGTAAAAACTACAAGGGCCCAGTATAAAAAAAACATTATGAAGGGGTCGATCTGAAGGAGACAAGTTTCAACATCAATTTCAATGCAAAGAGAGTTCACTAATTTTTAAGAACCATTTTTTATTGATTTTTCAGTTACCTCGATTTTTGTTCATGTTAATACCTATAATGTGCTGTTAAAAAAACATGAATATTTTCTTTATTTTTAGGTAGTATAATTATATTCCGAGCGAATCAATAACTTTTTCATTGTGTTACACAATGAAAAAGCTTTTTAATGGGTTTTTTAAATCGAATAGTAATTACACTGCACACGAAGTTCAAGTCGAGTTAACATATGATTCGTGAATCTCCTTAATAGTGCCATTTAATATTATTCTAAAATAACATTGAAAAGAGTTCGTTATATAGATTTGTGTATTCATTTTGACATATTCGTGTTTTCACATGAAAGTATTTCATTTCTGTATTTGAATATTATCGTATATACAATGTGAAAAGGTAGTGAATGATTGATCATAACAAACGAATTTTAATGTAAAACTGATTACTGTATATGTTCCTTACACGTGTAACCATTGTTTAATTCTATCATAGTTATATTCTTATATATTCATTTTGATATTAACATGTTTCTATTACCATAAATCAGTAGATCAGTGCTTCGCTAGAGTTTAAAGACCTGATATCATATACCTGTCTTAATTACTTATATGTTGATATGGAGGTGATTATTAGTTTAATAACTACTGCAATACCAAAGAGTGCTGAAAGTAAGAAAAATACGAGAAAACACTATATTTTTATTCTTCTAATAAAAAAAATTAACAATGAAGGCTAATTTCGATACATATCATATATATATACATACCAAACCATATGAAGTTTTCTTATTGTCAATAATTTATCTTGACTTCTAGACATTTCTATATTGCATTTCTATATTACATAATTTATTAAGATGTTATAACTCCAATATTTGTTACACTGTTCGTATAAGCGCTGAATAACAGATTTCCAGGTTGTGACAAATTTTCAAATCCTCAGGTCTAATATAATTCACAGAGATTTGGGAGGAAAGTAGAATATTCATTTCAATATAGGCTCTCTAGCTAATAACTAATATCCAACTTACCCCTTCAAGGGATTCAATATTGTCATATACAAAACATATTGTAACCGTAGAACGAGATTCAAGAAAAACAAATTGGAAATAATTCATCTTCAAAATTATGGATTAGACCACTTCAAAACACACTAAAATACTGGCTTGACGTTTCGTTTGCTATATATGTCAATCCAGTATTTTATTGTGTTTTGAAGTGGTCTAATCCATAATTTTGAAGATGAATTATTATAAAAAAAGCCACTGAATCTCCAAAAATCGAACACGTCGAAGCTCGTCCGCGAAGCGCTATTATAGTTGGCGCGAGCTAAGAAAATTTTGACAAATTGACATAATGAAAACTCTCCGTTTTAGACAATTTTATTGTTATCTGCTAAATATTTGACTACATTTTTGTAATTCATGTATATTTTTATTTTATTTTCGTTGTACTTCCGTTCTTCTTGAGAACAAAAAAATGTGTTTTCGCGGTGCAGATTTAATACAATGTAAATGTTGCGAGGATGAAGTCCGAGCGCGAAATTTCGTTAATTTTCTACGGAATTAACAGCTATTTTAGGCATTTTTATGCAATTTGTAAACTTTTCAGTAAACATGTTATATTTATAACTCTAAAGAAAATTCCGTGTATAGCTAATGCCTCACTCGCATGTACAAGTCGGTGCAGGTGACTCTACGTTTCATTCATAATTTTGATAATAATATTATCTATATGGTTTCGTAAGAAATAGTTTATAAGTAGACAATTGTATTGTCCTGTTTCACACAGTTTCTTCCATTTTATCATTTTTGTTTTCGTTGGATGATCATGCCGTTCTCCCTTATTTCGGGACCAGTTCTTTCGATTTCGACCAAAATTTCAGAATTTACAGTACAGCGCACAAACCGCGCGGCAATGGGATATTAGTCAAAGTCAACCTTGGTTTTGAATCTGAAATACCCAGTATCTTCAAACAGTTATTTTTTTTACATTATTTCGAAAGTAATTGTAAGATATAGACTACCATACAAGATATAAGAAAATGAGAAATTGAAATAATGCTCTCATTTTTCCATGGGAAATAAAATGCCCTTTATTTATTATGAACTATTTACTATAGTCTCTCTCAGAGTATTAGTTTTTTTTTCTAACAATAATAATAAGAAACTTGCTATACTTTTCTGTAGTTTGCTATACTTTCTGTTTCATCTCTTACACTGAACTACATTCAAGTGTAATAAAATTTGAATAAAAACATGCAAAAAAGAATAATATAAAGAAATGATTGTTATGAAAAGATATTATCGGATAGTAACAGCATAATTAGTTTCAAAGCAAATTTGGAAAAAATATATGTTTAGAAAAATAAATATATATGTTATGATAATAATAATGAAAACAAGAATCAATCACTGGTGCGAACAAGTAGATAAGTGCCATAGTTTTATTTTTGAATATATTCGATGTTGGACTGAGACTAATGTCAGGAGGAAGGCCATCCCTGAGAAATGTACGTTGGATATCCACAGAAAGACTTTTTTTTGCTAGTCAACATAATACTTGGATGTAACAAGATATTAATATTAGGTTAATCTGAGAGATATTGTGTATAACCTAATTATGGAAATCTGATATGTTATTATACATCCATATCGACGATCAGATAATAAATATTTCAGTACTGTACAATACCAATATTCATATTTTTGGCAGTATATTGATTGAAATGACGGTCATCTGTAGTTCGTACGTCAACTGAACAGCTTCATTTCAAAACTGCTCGTTGCAGTAAATATATATATTGGAATTAATGGCGTATAATATTGCAGGTGCCGATGCTGCATAAATAAATGACCATCAGTAGTTAATTAGAATTTATGATAATGAATTAATAAGAGTAACATTGCGAAGTATTGTTATGGTTCATAACTAGCTTAAAACTGTTCCTGTCTTATAATTTCCAAATTAAAATCCATCAGTACTTTTTTTAATATGACTCTATAACAATTAGGATGGAATATGGTAGCTCTTGAAGAAGATCTTCATATAGAGAGAAAGAGTACCTTTCTTCATTCTTCTTCGGCCTTGAATGGTCTGATTGCTGGCAGGCAGGAAGAGCTGCAGGATCGACAATTTTCCTATTTCTAAAAATTATGTCAGTCTTGCATAGAAATTATTGGATTTTTAGATTAAAGAATCAATAAAAACAATGATGGAGAGTAGTGAAAAAATATAAATTAAATTAGTTTAAGTTACAATATTTTTGTTTAATTTATTTTCTAGTACAATGAGTTAGCGCCATTCTCATGCAAAGTACGAGTATTCGGGAGCAGTACTGGGAATGGCGAACTGCATTTTTAGTAGTCGGTAATATGTATTATCAATAATAAAAGCAGTGATAGTGACTTTGAGTAATGTACTTTAAGAACGGACTCATAATAAGCCTAATATCTTATTTAGTCTTATTATCTACAGGAGACGAACCACTTACCCTACTACGTGATCCAGTCAGTTAATAATATTATTATAATTATTTACTGATTACATTAGTTCTTTCTTCTTCTTCATTTCTGGATATTTCAGAACTTCACCTGTACAGTACAGAAACTGTCCTATAGTTGTATTGATATTATCTATATTATGTATACTTAATTTAGGTAACTTGCCACTTCGTGGTGTAAATATCTAATAGAAAATTTTATATTGGAGAGCTGATGTTATTGGGAAAATGGATTATCTGTAAAAAATATGTCACGTAATTATGAGCACCCCAAGCTGAATAATCAAATGAAATGCTAAATATATTCAATAAAATTATATTGCTGTTAATTGATATTGAAAGAAGATATTCGCCTTAGTAGCGATCGTTGATGATAAGCTGTCAAAAGTGTTAAGTCTTACATCATACGATCAGGGTGAAACGAAAAATTATGCATTCACTTTATAAGACCCTATCGTTGTTTTCTAATACGAAACGACATAAGCTTTATTATTATTAGCCAATGACCACCATAGGGTCAATTCTGTTCATTAGTTCTCCAGAACAGCTCGTTCGATTATTATTATTATTTTATGATGGACTCAGGCACCGCGAGGTATCCTTCACTTGCATGGTGTGTCGTCATTGTCCTTTATTCTTAAATATTTATACTTATTATCATTACATTTACATTTGAGTATTGAATTAAACCAAATTGTGCAGTGTATCATTATGTATTATACATAAATATGTTTTTGTAGCTCACTATAAAATCTAGCTGTAGGTTTCAAATAATATTAGTTTATTTTTAATCATTTTATTTATTATCTCCTAAATGAATTCGCAATCTTTAAACAAATTTTATTGGATTATAGTCATTTGGTGAAAATAAAAAAAGTTCTGCTTATTTTTACAGTCAAAACTCAAAACAGACCAAGGTTATGAATACAGATTTAGAATTTAAACAGTTTACTTATTATTTTTGGAACCCGATCACCAGATTATATATTATAATCAAATTAATGTTCACGATCACAACACGAGTTTAGTATAGTCACATAAAATAATTTTATATGCTAGCTGATTATCTTATCATAATTAAATATTACAGTATCTACAAGTTGTTCCATATTGGGACTGCATACTGGTCTATAGTTAATTTTTATGATTAATTTTTGACTGCACATTGGTCTATAGTTGATCATCAATACAATAATGATATAAATAATAGCCGGCGTATTACGTTCAAAATCCGAAAAAACAACCATCCATCAACAAACAATTATGTTGAACTATATAACATGTATACCGTAACCGTAAATTTTGTATTGGCAAAAGTACCAGAACCATATTAATATTTTTGATTATGTAAATATAGACAGTAGCAAGAAAAGCATACTGAATACAGAAAGAGAAAACTGAAATTTATTTATTGTTATAGTCGAAAATTGTTCAATAAACAGAGGCACACTACCAGCAGATAATATTGGTATACATTGTTTGAAAATGAGATCTATTTTGCCTTCAAGAACTCATCAGTTGTTCGCGACCAATGTCAGATAAAATACATCTAATACAATACGTTATATTCTTCTAACTAATTATCACAATGTTCGAGGACAATGATACACTGATGGTGACGAGATGGACACATATATATTTTTTTAATATTGTCTTTAAAGAATTGTACGACACTTGCTGTCTTTCCAGCATTGTTAAAAAAAATATCATAAAATTTTACATCTTTAATTTTTACATTTTACTTTTTGTATTCCAAAACATTCTGAAGTATTAACTGGTGACACAAAACATAATCTTGACTTGTTTCGTATTTTCAATGACTCATTTCCGCAATCAATAAAAAAAAGAGTGAATATACTATTTTCTCTAATCTGTCTTCACCCTATAATTCGCTTTCCACTGATTCTGTATATTTGTTGCATTGTTACATAATCTCAAAGGGAAAAAAATGAAAGGTGTATATATCACAAGGTCATGGGAGAAATCTTCGGAAGCATTTTCATCTTTTTTTGCATGATACTTAGAAAGTAACAATTTCGAAGAAAAGTAGAAGAAGAAGAAGCCACAGTCTGCTGTATAATTATTTGGGGAAGTCAAATGGTTCATTTTGGGTAACGCCTACTCATAAAAAACTACACTAATATTATATCATAATTTCAATTTTCGTTACTCATCAACAATAATATGATTTATTTAGGATTTTTACAGACTACTAGGAAACGTATTTTCCACATTGTTAAGGTAGTTAAATTTAAAGGTATTTATAGGAACGTAAAAATCAAATTCGATCAATCCACATTCCAGATTGTATCCAGTATGTCTAATATTAACGAGTTGAAGCCACTCCTGGTTTGTAAAATGCCTATGAACGTAATGAATATAGAATTATAAAAATCGCATGGAATTGGAACGAAAAACCTTGCATCAGTAAAGGAATTTAAATTTATAGTTATCAGTTCAGAATTACATGGGCTCGGCATTGACAATATTAAATTACAAATTAATAATACTTCATTTTTAACCAATCTATTTTGAAACTTGACCGTACAGTGTTCCTCAAATATTATTTTCGTTCAGTTCCGTATCATCGTTAATCATTATAAAAGAAGTTGTTCAAGGAAATTCACATTTGTAGAAATATATTTAATGCATGAATCTGGTTAATTGTATTATATATGAAATTGAATCTTATTTATGTTGAATCATTTGTAGGAATAACTTGTTGAGAAAATTAACATTTTTATTCTTTCTTTCTTTATCCCTTTCAGTCTGTTTTAGAAATATGTCATGTTTTTCCACTGAAACTAAAATTAAGAGCAATTTCGAAGTAATATATTTGATCTGATAACCATGAAACGTTCCTTAACGAATGATAATAAGTTTTCTATCGAAAAACATATTTTCGTATACGAGGAACACAAAACTATTTTTAATTTTTCAGAAATGATGACGAGTATGTTTTCATACATAGCAGTTTTACCCTTTAAATAAGTACTGAAGGTCAGTTTTTTAAATTTATTTCCCAAGATTATGGAGATATGTTCTAAGAATAGGAAAGAAGTTAATTTATATGTTTCACGAGAATATAAGGTTCTCATCTCTTCATGGGGGAATAAGTACCTTTTGTCTTCCCTGTCATATCAAAACAACATTTTAGAACACACCTACTTTTACTATATTTAACCACCTTACAAGCTGTTTCATAATTGGATTCTTTTATGTCAAGATTAATTTTAGTGATAATGTACATACTTATAGAGTAGAAAACCTAAGAAGAAAAATATCTTTCTTATTTTTAATTATTTAATGTAACAAACAAATAAGAACGTAAACGTATAATATTTAATAGTTTTTCAACGTATTTCTCTATATGGGATCAGAAAACTAAACAGTAATTGAATATTGAAATTTTGTGATGTGTGCCTTCGAAACAGATCTGATCTATAAACATTTTTATTTAAAAAAAAACTATTATTAGACTATATCACCATCGGTACTAATCGATGTTGATATGAAGTTTTCATCTCTCAGCCAGCACTCTTAATTCAAATGGGAAGTTTTGAATCTATATCAAACATTCTCCTCTGAGTTGATTGTGCAATATGTATTTGTAGTACCGCTCATCAATATATATATTATATAATTAACATGAATCATCATCCATTAATGTTCTTGTAGGGAACGAATCCGTACGATGTTTTGCTGTTTTTAGTAATTATCATCAATTGAATCAATTCCAGGAAAAGCAATGCAAAATGTTTGTTATTGTGTCTACTCATCGTGAGACACTATACTCTACTTTGCATGGCATGGTTGCAGATTTATTTATTTATAGCTAGAGAGGGCCAAATACTGCACTAAGTGCAGTTAGGGAAGCAAAATAACAACAAAAGTCAGCTGTAGTGTCCAAGACGCAGCTACGTAGACTTTAGATAATATAAGAGTAATTTTGAGCTTAGAAAAATCTAAAGATTTTAAGTTTCTAAGTGTAATTTTACCCTTATACTATCGTCCTTTATTCAATTCATATACCCTTTATATATATATGTGATACTGATGTTGACGTGACGCACCCAAAGTCGGACATACACGTAACGCACTCAAAGTCGGACGTGCACGTAACGCTGTAGTGTCTAAGACTGAGCTACGTAGACTTCTCGTTTATATGTATGATTATTTAAAAAGTTATTTTTTTATTCTTCAACTTCCTAAGATTTTTTTTATTCTTTAACTTTCTAGATATTTCGATTTCGTTAAAAAAAATATCAAAAGAAATCAGGAATGAAAATCTAAAATGAAAATATTTCAGATGATGACGTGGATCGTGGATATAAGGATACTGTCTTCTTTATTATGTTTGTGACGGATCCCAAGTGGGGCTCCCTACTTTTTGACCAAAAAGAAAAGCATTAAAATTGAAAAAAAAAAATGATCCCACAAAATAGTCTTAAAAGCGCATTTTTTTTTTTCAGAGCTGGGTGCATCGTTTCAACTACAGCTTATCTGTCCCCTGGAATATCGAGTACAATAATATACAAAGAAAGTGAAACTTTAAGCGTGTACGGAAAACGATGTGGCCTACTGAAAAAATACAGATTTAAAAGAAAACCAACTGAAATTTTAAAAAAAATTCTCACATATTAAATAGTTTATATCTTTTTATTATTATATCTCCTAAAAATTCGCTTACAATAAATTGCATCTGCTCCTACAGTTTCAGAAAATTTCCTTATTTTTCCTAATTTACTTTCCTTTTAGGGGAGAGGTAGTTGAATTTTTTTTTATATGTAATTGGTTCTTTTAATTCAGACTTTCAGTAAATTTCCCAGTTTTAAAGTTACAATTTTTTTTTACAAAATTGTGTATTTTTTTTACAAAAAAGTTACAATTTTTTTCTACAAAATAATTACAAAAATGCAAAGGAAATTTTGAATGGAGCGCGAGTTGATCAGTATAGAATTTCAATAATTTACAGTCGAAAATTCGCTAGAAAATCATTTTTTGTAGTATTCCAAGGATGGCTGTACCCTTCGTTTTAAGGGTCGCAGAATCATTTTGTGCCTTGCCCATATTCGTCGCCAGTATTTTGCAGAAATAATGATGACGGATAAACCATATAAGCATCAAACACAAATAAACTCATATATCTTTTTAACCCTTTACTAATCTTACATAATTAATTATTTTCTATTTCTAACCAAACTCTGATTTTATTCTCATTGCTATATAAATAATAAAACGAAGAGAGGTATCCTTTTTCTATTACTCTGAATTGTGCCGGAAATAACATCTACTCGAAACTATATAGTTAATTTAGGGATTTTGCATCTCGTATATACCAGCATTATGGTACTCGATTAGTTTTTCAACCTCCTGTGAGAGTTATAAAAACTCGACACTAATTCTTCATACTTCAAAGATCCAGGGAGGACAGTATATAACAAAAGTAAAACTGCTTCTTTTACACTGTATTTTATAAAATACTCGTAAAAAGAATGGAAAAATAAAATAAAATTGTGAAAAGAGTACATATCATGGAAATTTTACTGTAGCTGAATGCGCCCTTTCCGGGGTGAAGCTTTTTCTCAATATAAAGAGGTGAAAGTATCATTGGTTTTATAACATGGTGACGCCAGGGAGGGGTCCGGGGGTGCAGGTGCACCACCGTCGGACACGGCCTGGAACCCTCGTCGGACACACTCTGTCAGATACAAAAAATATTTTTCTATATACCCAACACTTACTGGCTTATGATAAAAATAGAAAAAAAATCGCTCAATTCGCTCCTTCGCAATATTTCATCATATTCTCTATTGCTTTCGGCTAATAAGAAATTGAAAATATACACTACAGAATGAAGCTTTTAAAGTGCAGAAGTGATAAGACTGTCAATATTGAATTACTGATATAGAAGTTTAAGTTATTCGGGCTATTTTAGATGGGGGACATTAGAACAAGACATTCAAAGGATAATCTTTAATCGTAGACATTAATTATCTGATTTAAAGCCATGAGTTTTTTCTCACTCACGGAAACAGAAACACCTGCTAGACTGGAATAAAACAAAAATTGTGAAGAGAACTAACAACTGGAAAGAACGCAACATTAGGGAATCTAT
>JAQIWE010003887.1:0-11334 GCA_034698565.1 Campodea plusiochaeta | reverse complement strand
TCAACAATGGGTTTACCCGTCAAAATAGTTTGAAGACATAACCAGTTTGAGTTCGTAAGATTTTGGAAGAACTATAATATTATTATTTTTGTTAATAAATGCCAATTGTAGAATATAAATTAATACTTGAAAATAACACACAATAACAGAATATAATACAGTACACTAACTAAAATCGATGATGCCACCACATTTATACATATTTCACAATTTAAAAGGTCGAGACACAATCAAATCACGAAAAGCAGTATTGTTTTAAATATTTAATGTAGAACATCTGCTATTAACCTCGATCGAAACACGCATTGCTTGTATATAACAACAGCTCCTCTAAAAATCAATAACCTTTTATAATACAACTACAACTTTCATGACTTTGCAGTCTGATCAAAACAAAAATCTGCACAAATCTAAAAAAAGAAAGAAAAAAATACAACTCACTGTCTCCCTAAACAAAAAGAAAAAAAAATTGCTGATGTATAGGAAACACCGATCAACATTGAAAACCGAAGAATGTTCTTTATATATAAAAAAACTCGAGCAGTAAACTTGAAGTTGTTTGTTCCAAAATGAATATCTAGCTTAGTCATTTGACCATGAAATTTCTTATGTTCTCCAAAGCTGGTGATCTTACGTGTTTTCCAAGTATAGGTTCATCTTTTTTGTGTTTTTTGAAACGATCAGGCTGAGAATAACACGTAGAACATGCGTCGGAAAATTTGGATGGTGTAGCATGCTGTAGCCTGTTGCTGCTTGTTCCTGGTTTAATGCGGCTTCCTGGGTGGCCCATTGTTAGGGATTTGACTGTGAGGCAGCTTGCAGAAAGTGGAAGTTTTGTAGATGTTTGGAGTTCAAAAATTGAATCAAGTTTTTCGTTTTGGTAAGATTGTTTTTACTGATTGTAATATTTGAAGATATGTCAAATGTTAATAATAAATACAAATTTGAGAAAAATGTGTTTTTATATATAGCAGCAGAAAATGGAAGACTTGGAAGAACATGTTAATTCTTTCAAATCACAATAACTTCATATATAGAGCGTTTTTCATCATCATAATGGAAAAAAATAATAAGTAATACTGAAATAACGACTTTTTAGACACTGATGCTGAATAGTAGTTTCTGGAGAAATTATATCAAAAAAATAAACTTGGAGTTTTCTTAAGACAGTATTGGATGTTAATAAATCATCACATCACTATTATGCTCATCAGTATAGATTACATTATCATTGTCCACAGAATATTTTGATGTCAGATGTGGTTCAGAGAAGGGCAATTTTTTATAATAATTATATAGCATTTTAATTAATATTTTTAATTACTAAATGAATTTTTTTCAACAGCTCAATAAGTGCTCAACTATTCATTCATAATTTTTATATGCATGAAGTCTCTAAAAGGATATTCATACATCCACGTTTGATGTTTTGTGTACTATGCATTTGTAAGAACTTCAGAAGCAATACCATGAAATGGGCTTCATAAAGCTACAAAATTGAGAAGAGTTAAAACAAAAATACCTTCTATTTCTTTTAATTGATTATTTCTAAAAGAATTAATTTCAGAGTGAAAACTCATAATATGCATAAAAAATAGAAAAAAAGGATACTGCGAAACTTTATTTTCATTCGTCAGAAATTAGAGTATAGGTCAGCTGCCCTCCCCTCTTCTCTGAGTTAAACATTATTCTGATCTTCATCAGATATCGTCAGAACTCAAAATCTGGGATCAAGACTCAACAATGGCAAATTTTGCCTTCGTGGTTTGATGCATAGTATTGTAGGGCATGCAGAGAACGCCATGCACTGTAAAATTATACAGCCTGACACTAAGACTACTCATTGTCCAAGAGTCCAACGCAACCCATCCAGTAAGGAAATATTGAACTGTAATAATTGCTGATATACCGAGTGTTATACAGGTTGCATCAAATCAGGGGTACTTGAACTCCAAGCCACATTGTGTTACGGAAGCACTTGACACTAAACAAACCAACAAAGAAATGCGTTAATTGCACACAACCCTTTATCCATAATGATTTCTTTGAGTCCAAGCAACCCCTTGATGCCCAGTACTTCCTATTATTAATCACCCAAAACTCCGAGTGGCTATTAAGACTGATGTTTTCCTCACACTTGTATAGCAAGTAGTGAGGAAGTGTATTTATTCTCTCTTTCGGAGACCTAATCAAGTTTGGAATGCGACGTTGCTCTCTGACAATTATTTACTCTGTCAGCGGTCGCTCTTCACAAGCACGCGACACATGTTATGGGAGGGGGAGTTGAAAGGGGGATGGGAGGGAGAGTGGATGGAGAAAAAGTGCGGGTATGTAAATTTTATGTTGGTTTTTGATTGTCATCCTGCTGAAATTATGTCTTGGGCTTTCATTTTTTTTTTTTAATTTTGTTCCAAAAGTTCCTGTCAGTTTTAGTAATTTCTGATGGAAGCCAAGCTTGAATCTCTATTATGAAACATTTTAGAATCAACAGGTCGTATATATCACTGTTTACAAACCTTAGTGTCACAAAAAATTGTGTGAAGCAGTCAAAAATTATGGAATCATTGTCAATTGTTCTCTGTTTAATGCCCTATTGCAACCATCGTTATACGGTTTGACATAGTTTTTCATAAAATTCCTTGATTGATATAATTGATTCGAATAATGGTTTCTTCCAAATGCAAAATTTAATCTATAATTTGTATTTGAACGAAAATTCTTCTGATATCCCTATATTATTGTTATTTCAAATATAATTTCTCTGAAACTTTTATTACTTTTCATTGGCTAACGCTGAAGTATAATGTGCCTTCGACTGCATGAGTTAATTCTCAATATTATACAGTACAGGCAAATGTCACTTATTTATCGAAGGAATGAAGCCCATTAGTTTTTCTCATTTAAAATTATCTCTAAAGTAGAAAACAACATTACCAATCACGGCATTACCAAGTAACAACTCAAAGCATTATTGTTTCACATCTCTCTCCCGCGCTTTTTCGTTCCCACTTGCTCCATCCAAGTTGTTTGTCAACGCACGGTAGATGACAGTGTTTCCTACGCTTCAATAGACACGAAAATGAACTAAATTCCACATGGATATTTATTATACCTTAAACATCTATAAATACCATTCTTAATCACATACACTCAACAAAATGAAGTGTCAAAATATTTTTTGTTACTTCTCCACTTTTTGTATTGTATCGAAGAAATAAACACCTGACTTTTATAATAGAAGGATTTGTGCCTCGTCATTGGACGGACATATATATTCCGTTCTGTCGACGTGTTCCCAGAACAAAAAAGGTGGTACCAACACTCTGGCCTTAGGAGAAAGCTAATACACGAATTTGTGGATACACAAGGTATAGTTCAATTAGGAAGAAATTTGGCCAGGAAGAGAGATTGTTGGAAACATGAAATGTCCTTTAAATTGCATTAATTCCTGTTTTTTGTTTAAAAGTTTATTCGATTATTTGCTTGATGTGAACCAGATTGAGAAAACATGAAAAAATGAAAAAAAATGAACAATCAAAACTGACAAATCATTTGGAATTGTGCTGTACGATAATATTGCTGTTTACCATTTGTCACGATAACTGATCTTATAAAGTAATGATATAGGAGCTTTTATAGTAGGCTATATTAAAGATCTGAAAAGCTCACAGGCTGTTAATTAGAACATGCACTGTCTCTCATCTTAGCTCTTTCGTATTCTAACGTATTGGTATTTACATTATCGAAAAGAAACTTGTGTAAACTTGCACTAACTTATAAATGTAATATTCTTGCCATGGAATAAAGATTTCATCGATTCCATTCATTCATAAAAGGCTAAAAGCATTACAAATTTTGTGATTTTTTCCAATTTTTGAAAAGATGATAATAGGACTACATGAGATTCATTGACATTTCTTTTTACCCAACGGATCAAGAGATATTTCTGTTTATATAGTCGATAGATTTTTCACAAGGTAGCAGAAATCGACCTGCGTAATTTCCTGCCTTGCGAAAATATGCAAATTATTCACTGAAAAACACATATCAGAACACATCTATTAAGTAGTAGCAAAACTGACAGGAAAGTAACACTGAAAACATAAAATAAGAAATCCCAGTCAATTAAGAATGTACCGACGTTTCGAAGCGAGTTCCTGGAGTATCAGTTGAAAATGATTTTCCTGCTCAAAATAAATACTAGTTGTAGTGGTGTACGTTAGGATAGGTCGTTGATCTTGAAACAGTTAGTAATTTCAAAATACAGAAAGAAGTGTGAAAAATATCGTTTGGAGAGTTTTTCGTTCGAGTAAGTGATCGATATAAAAGGGTTAAATCGTATTTTATCGAACTTTTCTTTTAAACTGATGCTGGAGTACGAGTAGGATATAACAGGAGAAAATTTCATAGTAACACAGTCTTATATTAATTTTGCGAAGCCTCAATGTTTATACTTTACTCTTATCAAGATCTCCACACACATTCTTAATTTCTGCTTTGCTCAACACTTTCTTGATCCTTCCTATATAATTTCTCGTTGGTTGAAGTATATATTGCAGAGTAAGCAATACGTGGTGCGTTCGAGAAAACTTCACCTTTTCCTCCATCTCCCAGAGCTCACAACCTCACTGTCAGTGGTCCAACATACTGACTTGCACTTTTACAACTAACATTATAAAGTTCACTATCAACTATATGCACCTTGGAGCTGGGTTGAGATTGAATTCGGAATTGAGTTTGGAGAATTTGTTTCAGGTATAGCATGGATTTTCTGGTGCTTCTATATAATTTTTTCAGTTTTAAATTGTTTATAAAATTGATTTGCACTTTGATTTCGAATGACGCAAACATCCGTTTGGAGCATTGGATGTTTTAATAACAGTTAATATAACTAATTTTTACGAAATATTATCAACTTATTCACCCGCAACACTATATTTTATATATATAAAATATTTTGACTTCCTTGATCATAACTTTCACCAAGTTCTAATTTGATGTGCTTAGGAATGAAATAAGTTTGAACAGATTTATACCTGAAAATTTTTTCGAAACCTTTTCCATATTGCAACTCTTTTCAAAGTCAAAATATAAATTCAGTGTATAATAATTATTTAAAAAAAAACACAAGAAAAAAAGCTGAATATTATTACAATTTAATTTACTCTCAATACTTCAATATAATGTATTAAGCTGAATATTGTCAGAGCACGAATAAAGTTGTAACGAATATTAATAAAGTCAAATGTAGAATAAAATAATAGAGTTTTCCCATATAAGTTGGATTATAAAGCAGTGATTAAAGGATCGAGGGAAAGAATTTCTTTGAAAAAGCAAACGTTCCCCAAACAATGCTATTAATCTTTTTCTTCATTTGTTTCATCTTGTTCTTCCTTAATTATCTCCATCTAACACATTTCTTCTGTTTCATTCCATATTTTCATCCTTCCCCTTTCACTGCTCTTTCTACACTCATTTGTCTTATTTTACTTCATTTCGCTTACGCATCTTATAAATAAGTTCACACTTTAAGATACAGACAATTTTTTCATTTTGATTCTTTTTTTAAGAAATACACGAAAAAAATGTTATTTACGTACTTTATCTTCGATGAAAACAGGTAACACATATAAAATTGGAGATTACTTAAAACACAAAAACTTTCATGATGATGTACTGGATACTTATTAACAGCCACAACAAAAAAGGTCAGGTGTACTGAGCATTTATTCCAGTATTGATATTGAATCATATTGACAAATTTCGGAGCTACAACTCCGTCTTCAAAATATAAAAAAACTGATTAGTTTATTAGCTTTTATATTTATAATAGTGTAGATATTACACTATAACTGCTTAAAACATTTTTATTCGTACATAAATATAAATATATTTTGTTTATTCCTGTAACAAAATGTTTACTTTTATATGTGGAACGCCGAATACGCTTAATTATGTAATAAGCCGTATGAAACATGAAATATGTAACATCTCTTTAAAAGGAACCTCAAATTTGAAACTCTGAAACATTAGCACCTTTATTTAAAGGGGTATTTTTTTCCTGCGGGACGTCATCTTTTCCAACACAGCTTAACGATCTCTTGGGAAAGAGAATACAATAAGAACAAAGAAAGTAAAACGGGATCTGTGTGTTGGAAAAGATGGCTTCCCGCTGTAAGAAAATACGGATAACTATTAACTATTCTTATTATTTTGGTGTTCATATTGAGATATATAAACTATTACGTACACGTAATTACGTTTGTTTGAAAAAACCTTTAACGTGCTTATAATTATACGAAAAGTTGTATACAAACAGCAGCCTTTATATTATTATCCCAGTTCCTGCAAGCAAAAATTATTGTTAAAACACGTTGTTGCGGTTAGAATCCCTATGTTTCGTTGCACCTTCTGCGGTAGTATAAGGTGTGTATGAGTGGTATTATAAGCATGACATAAGCATTTTCTTACGCTCCGTTACGTTCTATAGATGACTATTTTCACGCCTATCGTTCAGGAGAGTCAGGAGTGAGGAGAAGAAAAGGCCACGTACTCAGAGGGTAGTCAGATACGACTAGTTTCTAACTGCTGGTTTGAAGAAAATAATGTCTGATGCCATTCTGAAATATTTTTAAACGTTGAACTTCCATCTAATTTTTTTTGTTCGTTTGCAGAACTGAGCTTTACGGAGATATGTATTACACAGTTTGAAAGTTTATAAATAACAGAAATAGGTATCAACAAAATTTGCAACTTGTAAAAGATTCCATGCTGGTAATGCCCATATCTCTGTAAGCTGTATAGCTAATAAACAATAATCTGCTTAGAATTTTGTCTTTCTTTCACATCTTTCAGGGGGGGGGGGGTGAAGGCCCAAATTGTCTTCCAGAAGTAGGCCGAATTTTGAAATATTTTTGTAGATTTTGAACTCCAGCATGTAAACTATGTAAGCAACAATGCAGCTGACCATTAGTTGTGGTCTAGTCAGGCGAACCACAACACTGTGAAGTAAAAATTGAAATCACTAACTAGTAAGTCATATTCACACTCAATTTTGAGAAGGGAATTAATTATTCTCGTACATTTGATCAGAACAGTTTCTGAATTGTCTTTTAAAGCTACAGATTAATCCACAGAGGATTTAATTATGAGTCGAAATACTTTCATGTTAGAAGCATTACTTTAAAAACTGTTAAATATACAAACTTATACAATTGATACTTCAGCTCACATTACGGTATTCTGAAAAGTGATTTTGATCATCAGATTACTATACTGTCGGTGTAAAATTCTCACTATAATTAGAATGATCTGGCAACCCCCACATAAGCAGCTGAAGTAAGTGTTGTAAAGATAATTTTGATGAAATGACTCGTAGTTGTGTATTGTTGTAATGTTTTATAAGAATTGGTATGATTTAGGTGTGTGATTGTTATTTTATAACGGGAAAGTCTGGCAGTTGGTTGACTCGATTCATTAGTTGCAACGATTAGAGACGGTGGAATCAAATAAGATGTTTGGCAGGAACTCTCTCGTCACAGTCCTCACAGACCTGAAAGGAAATAAATGATAATTATTTGTCCATTTATTATTTTGAAATCATAACTTTCTAATATCTTGAGGATAATGGTTGCAGATTAATGTTTGTTGTTGTCATATAAAGAAGTTACTGGGTTTGATGAGTTCGGGTAGTATTTTGTAAGTTATATCTTATTTTTTATGATGAAATGTATTCTGTTTTTCGCGTGATAATTCAGAAAAGGATTAAAAATAACAATGTACTACTTGAAAATTATGTAAGTGAATGATGTTTTTGAGGGAAATCTTTGCTGGTGATTCTACCATAGATTATAATGAAATAACAAGTCGAACTTTGAAGTATAACGTCCATATCAGTACAAAACATGAAAAAGACCATCCAGGATCGTAGACGGAATGCGATTCATATTATCTGGAATGAAACAATCAGCATTATTATGGAACATTCCAGATCAGTCATCTTCTTTCAGAATTACAGAAAATAATTAGACATATTAATTGTGCTGGGATTTTACGGAGAAATTAATGCAAATGTGATAATTATGATTATATAGTTGTGTGAAGGAGTAAAAGTCAGGAACTTATCAGTATACCTCCTCTTTTATTTAGATGCTTGAAATTCTGAATTTTTGAAATAATAATTCTGAAAATGTAGCCACATTTTAGAGACAGCACAGGCATTAAGATTACAAATATAAACTGTAACAATACAATTTTATCTCTCTAATAAACTTTATTTTTCCTCTTCTGTTCCGCAATGTTCATTCATTCCAAATTTATCATTCTCCTCCGCCCCCTTATTGTATTTATCTATCTCACAAAAATTCACTGGTCATCCTGTAGCTTTCAGTCATTTCATATTTTGTATTCAGCAACGACTCCATACGCTAAGCGGACTCCATAGGTGTTACTTGTCGGTATATACACACAAAAAAGAAATAAAAAACAACTTTTATCTTCCATGCAGTCACCCCATGGAGAAAGGGTTGCCAGAATCAAAGAATTGAGATTTGGTTTAGAACAAGATAATATCCTCTATTATGAGATGGCTTTGATTAAATAAATTTGTATAATTATGTCCTCTTTATTGCTATAATCTGAATTAATTCAATCGTATATGCGATATTCGAGAAACTGATCAAAATTAAGACTATCAATTTTCCTTAATATTTAGAAAATATTTTTCTGTGATTTTATACCCAATAATATTCTGCTCATAAAGCAACTGCAAAACAATATTGTAATTTTGTACCCTTTTGGAACATGTGTCACTTGTAAATAAATTGCGATATTCAAGTGCTCTCTCCATAATATTATTAATGAAAATAATCAACACTAATTTATGAAATGCAATTTCTACTGATTCGCTGAAGATACCGACTTGAAGTAAAAACCAAAGGAAAGTTCACTCAATTACCTATGGATGCATGCATGGTAATTTGTGGTATCCACAATAGCAACTGCGCTACAGCATTTTCTCCAAAACCTTACATGAAAAATAGTTACGAGCATGAAAAATATAACGAATTGCTAAACTTTTGGTCTACTTGAAAATATTTATGAAATCTATGACCACGAAATGTTTCTTTACTTTATAATTCTTTGGCAAGTTATGACAAAAATAATTTAGATCTCAAATACTGAACCAAAATTAGGCAATATAAAGTTTAAGCTGTACAAAGTGCCTGAGCATGGATTAAGTGATTGGTAAAGGTAATCCTGGAATATCTCTCAATATTAGGATACCTCATAGTTCCAAGAATGATACAGTCTAATTATGTTGGTTCTTCTTATTATTATCCCTCATATTATATCAATTAAATATTTTAATTCTAAGGAAAATGATGAAGCAGCCGCAAAATTGATATGAGAGCTGTACAAAAGGCTTGCAACTTTTTTATTTTAAGGTTTTATGAAAAAAGCTGAAGTTCATCTGCTATTGTACATATCACCATAAAACTATATCTTCGTGGATACGCAATTGAATGAACTTTCACATGGTTTTATCTCAAGTCTATATCTTCAGTGTATCACGAGCAATTGCAAGATCTCAAGTTTTTTGGTTCACCCTGTATAACTCCATAGAAAAAAGTACTTGATTTCTTGCGATAAATCAAATAATTTAAATATATATAGAGTTTTAAGCATTTGTCTCTTGTATTTTAACTTCGACCAAGAGGAATGGAGATATCGTAGGATCAGTAAACTTTAGTACCTGAGAAAATTAGTATTTATTCTGAGATTTATTGAAACAAACCGAGCGCCTAAGCCTTTGACAAGTCGACACTCAAAAGAGTACGAACTTTACTATTTTGGTGACTTTTTTTAACGAGTCGAGACGAGTGCGAGCCTCTGTTCGTTAAAATCGATACGAGATTGAGCAAATTTCGCTTGTTTTTATGGTAAGAAACCCTATAGATATAAACCAGTGATTTCATCTATGTAAGGGCAACCCTGAATTGATTGTGGTTGCATCGGGACCCCATGGAGGCTTCGAGACCTCTTGTTCTTTCGTGCTGCTTTCAATACGGCCTTGCGTAGCGTAACGGGTGGTACCCCTACAAAAAATTAGTGAATAATACTCGGAAGCGATTGGTGCATACAGGGATGACAACATTACTGTTTTGTTGTGATTTGTTAGAATAAAAATGTTTGTTCATTTATCTGGAGATATGATAATGTTATAAAAGGGGATGAGAACTCGTTCTGCTTTGGATAAATGGTTCTGGACTTCGGGAGAGATGTATAAATTTAGATTTTTGAAGAGACTTTTATTAGACTTTTTATTTCTAGAAATAAAGTTGTTGTTAAAGTTTGGAATATTTGTAATGTTTGGAATTTTTATTCCATATTACCTTTCGAAATTTCAGAGAAGCTGCTTTTTTAATATACTTATACTGTTCCTAGAATTAAATTAATGGCGAAATAAAAATTATTATATTACTGCCACTGCAATTAATAGTTTCCAGGAAACTTTCCATAGCGAGCAAAATATATGGTAGATTTTTTAAATGTGACGTACATAAATTTAAAACAGACCTCAAAACGGCATTTTGTAATCAGAATTATACAAAATAAAATTAATTGCGGAAACGTTCATAATTACATGTTGTTTGTTTCGATTCGGCGAAAAAGAGAAATAGAGATTAAATTGATAAATTTTCTGAAAAATGAAAAGTAAGAAAGTACAATGTGCGGATTCTAGTTTCTTAAAAGATCAAATAAAAGTATACCCTAAAATTTGTACTTTACTATTTCTATAAAAAAAATTCTATATTCTAAAATTTATGCAAAAACAGAGTATTTTAAAACCGTAGATGCTATTGTATACTGATGAAGAAAGCTGAATAAGATATATTGAGGATATTTCTGAGATAAATGTTTATTATAATTGAAACTATTTGTCATTAGTTCAATTTTGATAATCAAATCATCACATTTTTAAATTATTCAATGTTCTAATTAATTTCAACATAAAACAAAATTCAATCAAATTTAGTGAATGGAAATAGAAGACAAACAGCATTTCACCCGAATAAAGAGTACTCAGAAACCTAAAATAATACACATATATATGAAAGAGTATATTTTACTTTTTTCTGTTTCTTTGTAAATTTAATCTCACAGAAATATAGCAGCTGTTCCATTTTCTCACAAATTCTTCTGTAATACATTGTTCTGTTACGTACCACCAACAAACTGTACAACAAACTATACATCTTAGTTTATATATAACTTTCTATTACACAAGTATGAGAATATGTCGTATATTAAAGTCCGTATCAAATTCGCCCA
>JAQIWE010003886.1:0-11334 GCA_034698565.1 Campodea plusiochaeta | reverse complement strand
GCCCAAAATGAAATAGTTCCACAGGACTCGGGTAGATGTCTCTCGGGTGGAAATTGAAAACAACGTTTTAGAGCGTAATTTCTGAATTAGACTGTCTTCTCACTCGCTAGTCTTTGGATTCACGGTATAATCTGTTTCGAGAGATTCCATCCATATTTTGCATAACCATTTAAACCACAAAGAGAAGAAATATTACAACTTATTGTCAATACTTGTCTGTAAAAATCTGTTATACGGAGTCTTCGGCTATTTGTGTTAAACATAGTTTTATGTAAACACTCAACAACTGTATACGTGTATGTTTCATATTTTCGCTTGAATGTTTTTCTTCTATTACGGTATCTCACTCAGCTAAGTTAGCATTCCTTTGCGCATAAAAATGTATATATCTTTCGTAGAAATCAAAAAAACATTTAAGGTGAGTTCTAAAACACTTATTGATCCTCCCTCGTATTTTGCAGTCTTGTAATTACCCTATTCTAATCATAAATCCAGGAAATTACCACAATAACAACGGTGCATTTCTGCTGGGTAATGTCTGCGTTTAGAAACGTTTGAATTCCTGCAATCGTTTTGTTATAGCATCACCCATATTTTTATTCTATACTTTACAGAGTATGCAGTTGGTATATAATTAGCGTCAGCAGGAATGTTATAATTTGTTTGGAAATATGGTGTGAATTTTTTTGGTTTAATCTCAGTTGAATTGAAAGTATGTTGTAAAGGTTTATTTTATCGATTGAAATGTTTTTCGTAATTTCGACATTGTTTCAGACCCTCGACGTATACTAAAAGACGAAAATATTATTATTTATAGAGTACTACATAGGAAATATTGTAATCGAACAATTTACTTTGCGAATTATTAATCTAAAATAAATATCAATAGAAAAATAGACTTATTTATTACTCTACTTTTCATTTAATTTCTTATACTATATGCCTTTCAACTTACTCAAAAGAGTGATAATAAAGCTCCATCATGAATCAGTAGCTGTTTCATAAAATATTTTAGATTCGAAGCCCAAGATAAGCCGAAGTTACTTAACATGAAGCTATTTGCAGCATGCTGTTAAAATAAGCTTACCTCATATTTCATTGTTTCTTTCTATTATTGTTAAAATTCAGCTTACTATAAAATATGCTTTCTCACAAAAAACATGCAAAACTTAAAACATCTCACACACACAAAGACAGTTTTTTTTTGTAACTTTAATTCCTAGTCGTGTATGTTGTAAAACTTCACCTCATTTACTGGTTCAAAAACTTTTGACATTTAAACAAAGTTATTAAAAATTACGACAGTCTCCCACAGTACTACAATATTTTCCAGTGTAGTGAAAATAACTCATAAAAAGTTGTTGTTTTGTCTGTAAAGCAAAACTCATTTCAATTTCAAAACCAAAAAAAATCCTTCGATGATGTATATAGCAATTTGGTATATAAATGCGTTGCAGAACACGAACAACTGTGAGCTCATTAAATAAAAGTTATTTCCTAATTGATATTAAAAGGCGAGTTATAAGACACAATATGGAAATATAGGTCCGGATACTCTCGGAGCAGAATTGCTCCCTCGCACATAAGAAATTTCTATTTCTGAGGTGTTTTTCTACAGAAAAGGTTACAACAACATTTTTCAATTTCCACTTCCTTTTTTACGTATTTTACCTGTAAAATTATAAGGTTACTTAATACAGATTTTTATGGATGGTTATGAACCTTCTAACTTTACAGGTAAAATACGTGAAAAGGGAAGAGAAAACTGAAAACAGTTGTCTTAACTTTTTTTGTAGGAAAAGACCTCAGTTTTTTCAAGAACCCTATTTTTTATGAAAATAGATTAAGGTTAAGTACTCAAAAATCAGGCAAGTCAGCCAGCCAGCGGATTTGAGATTTAGTTTCACAGAAATTTCTTATGTCAAAGAGCAATACTGGGCCGATAATATCTGAACCGGAGGTGAGAGTTCAGTTTCTGTAAGTCCTCAACTCCAACGTATTTCTTTATTTGATCACTCCCCTCCTTTTCCACTCCAAAATTAAGTCTGAGATTTTCATCCTCTCCTCCCCCACTCGAAAATTGAATCGAAAATTTCCCTTCCCTCCTCCACCTCAAAATTAAATATGAGGTATTCCACCCTCACCTACTATACTCCAAATTGAAAATAAACTTTTGAATCTTATGGTAAAAATTTTATCATCAAATTTATGTTGATATGACTGAATATTTATTTTTCTCCATTTTTAAACGGATTTAAAATAATAAAAAGTACTCGAATGTCACCTCCATTCCAAGATTACCTTCATTATACTTTTAACTACACTCCCAAACTGAAATTGAAGAGAACTCAATACCCTTACACTCTTTCACTGTATCTGTGGAAGTCCCCCTACTCAGGTACGGATGAAGATTAGAGTTAGAGTGTAGGGAATAGAAAAAGAGTGCAGTTGTTCCAATCTGATATGGATCAGAATGTAGCAAGACAAATGTAATTATGGATTTGCTACAGCACAGTTGTTTTGGGTCTTCAAAATAACCATGACGTACGCGCATCCATTATCGTCGTTGTACATGATCTCAATCTTGCATCAGTTGCCCTAATATATTCATCAATTTGATGAGTATATATTTAATCCATTTTGAGAAAATCGGATGTAAAAATTTAATAAAAATAGAAGGCGCGAACAATTACAGAATTTAATCCATTTTCTTTTTTCACATTTTCGTACATGTACCAAAAACATAATCCAGATAAAGTTTGTTGTTTTTCAACATCCCACCACACATTTTTTGTCAACTTCTATATTAACTTTTATTTTATCCAAAAGTTAGAATCAACTCCCAAATTCCCTAAAGTGAAGACATTACTAATAAATTATTTACTTTGTGGTGTATGTTTGATACAACCTACCTCTTAAGAACGGCAGAACGTAGTTTTAAAATAGAAAATATAACTGATATCAAAGTAAGTTTAATTTTTGAGTAATTTTCGTTTCAATTGTTTCTGATGTAGGCAAGAAATAAATAGACCGAACTTTTATATTATATTAGGAAAGTTATTTACTTGAATAGTGTTCTTTGTATTGTGCGTTTCATTTTAACATCCACTTTTGATTTTGATGAATGACGTTAATTTTGAAGAATGTGAGTTATACTATTAAACTATTAATAATAGGCTTCTTCTGAACAAATATATCTTTTATTTCTCGACAATTGTTTCGGCCTCACAGGAACATCTCAGGATCTCAACAATAAATTTGAACAAGAAGTAATGTAGCATTCAATTAAAACTATTGCATTATAGAGTGTAGAGATTTTTGAATAATTCAGTGGCGTTTCTTGTTGGTAATTAATTAAAAAAAATATGGATTAGACCATCATCCATCACGTTTAAAATACAATATATTCAACCACTAACCTACCCTATTACTTACAGAGAAGGTTAGTAGTGGGTCAACATAATTATAAATTTATAATAGTACATTTTGAAAATGTTTGTATCATAATTAGAGCAAAAGAAACGTCAATCTTCAAAATAGTTTACTTCATATTTTTGAAGATAAATGATCCAAAATAAATATGAACAATTATACTATTAAATTGGTGAAAATGTGCATGCTTGCCCATTCCTTCCCATCCTGTAATAGTCAAGACAATCTCCCGTTTATTGGTAGCAAGGTTTACTGTGCACCTAAATTTCTCTCATTTTTAGTGCAGTGTATTTCCATTCGATTTTGACATTATTACCAATTTTAAGAACTCGTTGTTATGATAATGTAGCGTAAACGTCTCACCTTACAAAGCCAAAGTATATAATATTCTTCAATTTAGTGTTATCAAATTTCGAGAAATTTGGGAGATATTAGCAGAACAAAGCATTGTCTGATGTCGTAATTGATGTATAAATCAAGAAAAGAAATTACATATGAACGTATGCAGGAACACAGAAGTTTACAGTTGAACAATATTACAGAAAAAAAGCGGATTTAGTAGACCTTGCTGTGGTGCTTATTTAGAAATCGATATGCCTACATACAGTGAATTATTCTGCCCAACCTGAACATTGCATGGATGGGTCCACGGAAGAAGGAAGAAGACGCTGGTTGGTGAAGAAAACCGACTATTGTTAATTTTTAAGAACTTTGGATTGTTAGGACTTTTCAGGATACACCTGAAAATTTATCGCATGGCTGTATATGGTATCGTAGCTTATAAAATTTTGAATGTTTTATCTAAAACGTGAAGGTAGATAATAAAGTAAATGCTGATATAAATTTAAAACTGTCTTAGCGTTTTCTTTTATTATTATTATAAATCAAGAGAAATTACTGATTTCAGTAAACATTCTCATGGAAATTTGTTTCAATAATAAAACAAGAAGATAAAAAGAAAAAGTAATTCTACAAACTCAGTTATTGAAAGTAAGTATTATAAAATCTCTGTTCGCTTTTAGTAAGTATTAATATTTTTTGTTGCTTGTTCTTTCTTTATTGTTATAAATTTTAATTCCTCGAATTTATCACAATGACTACACTCAATGTTGAAAATAAATTATTATACTCATCCACTTTGAGGATTAAAATTTAATTTATTTTCCTAATTGAATTGCCTTGGTAGAAAATCTATTTTTATTATTAAAAGATACAGTATATCGGAATTTATTAAAGTATATAATCACGTTTTCGATTGTTGTAATACTTTAATATTTTTGGTTACTTTTTTTTTTTTTTTTTAAGATTTGAATTTTAAAATCCATGAAAAAATACTGTATAAATCTCAACAATCTCCATTTCAGGAGAGAAAATTACAAATTACTCTTTGACCAACCCTTGAAAACTAAACAAAGCTGAAATATAGTGCTTGGCATATTATTTTGTTCCATGAGACAATATTGCACATTTATTGTTACTTATTGAAATGCTCTAGTGAATGAATATGAAAGAAAAGCAAGAAAAAATTAAAGAGTATTATTGGACAATGTTAAGAGTATCATTTTTTTTTTTAAAGATAACTTCTTCATCAATATGAAATTACATGTTGGTTGTATTTGATTATTAAATGTTCAGATTCAATAAGAAGAAGTGTGCAGAAATTCTGTCCAGTAAAATATTAATGTTTTATTGCCCGTATTTTTTTAGCTTCAGCGTATTACTCTCTTTTATTCCATTTACATATTTTATAAAGACCGTATTGCTCATTTCATTTTTCATTCATATTTTATAGGGATAAAATTATTTGAATATTCTAGGATTTTTAGCAGTAAACCATATAACAGGAAATAAAATAAAGTGTTCGTTTCTTTTTCAATAAGATTTTTCTCTCTGTAGAAAGTTCCACAAAAATTCCTTTTTCTCAAATCTCCACAAATTGTCTGCTAGAAATCAAATAACATTTGCGTCTCCAGAATAGTATGCTGAATGGAGAATATGGGGCAAATCTAGAAATAAAATGAAACTAGAAAGAAAATCTGTAACAAGACTCAAGAACTTACTGCTGTATTGCGTATGAATATAGAAAATATGCAACAAATGAATAAATTATGTAATAAATGTGTTTAATATTGTATATAATAGGTAATAAACATCCTTTAATAATAGAAACTTGATACTTTGTATAATATGTATTATATAGCACATTATTATACATACTTGTAAATAAATATTGGATAACTGATTTTCAAATTTCTTTTCTTTATATTAATACACTCTAGCTATGTCTCCAAACATAATAATAATAACAGCTGTTATTCATTTATAAAATCACCACATTAAGAAAATATTGTTCATCCTACATTATTTATTGTATATTATTTTGTAAAAGTGATTATATAATTATTATGTATGTATTTTGTTTTGTCCTTTGCGTTAATTTACCTGTACGGAATAATTATTATTATTATTATTAAAATTACATGAAATTTTATGCAGCAGTTGTAACTTTTCAAAAGAATGTCATTTCTTGAAAAGTTACAAGACAAGGTATCAAAGTGAATATTATGTATCAATAGAATACTAAAACTATATAAGAATAGCCAACCATGTCAAATACAGTACTTGGTAATCAGCATGCACTACCTTGGAGGATTCAATGAAATACTGTGAATTCAAAGAAAAAGAGAAAAATGAAATATTTTTTTTTAATATGAAAATTTTATAAATGTAATTTTTATTATTATTATTATTATATTCATAAACCATTATTTTCTTGAAACTTTTTCAAAATTTCTTGTACTCATCTCCACTACGACACCAAGCTGTTGGATAAGCTTTTGTTTGATTACTGTATGACTACGATACAGAATACAGATAGTTTTATCAGGAAACTGGTTTTATTTATTGTGCTATTTTCACAGTAAAAAAATATTAAAATATGGATCTCAAGATTCTCAACAATTTTGTAACTTACAAAATGCACGAAGATACAGTATATATATAGAAAAGAATAATTAAATTATTATTACGATGATATATTATTTAATATTTATTAAAAAGGTGTACAGTACGGTATATACGTAATATATTAAACGGGCTCTACACTATACATGGAATTTTCTACTCTTCCAGTTCTAATAATAATATTTTCAATAGAATTTTGTATGAATGTAAAAAACTGAATAAAATCCGTCTCCAGCCATTTACAGATAAGTCCTCTTGTATAAGATTTACCTTGTTGGAAAACCCAAGACACACAGTAGCTAAACTGCATTATTTTAAAGAACTTAAAAACTAATGAGGTTGGAAGAACTTTCTGATTGCATTTCATGTAAATATTGAAACGACATGTGAAATTGGATATTTTGTATTGTCTAGTACATGTAATTACCCTGCTACTGTACGTTGTGGAGATCCTCTAACACACTGAAGAGACGTGAAATCTATGATTGTACTTACTGATGTACGTAACAAACGTGTTTGCGTGGGATGTAGAAAGATGAATTGAAAATTATTACAGCAACATATTGCGTTTTAATAATTTGCTAAATGACATTATTTTTTGTTCATTTTGTTGACTGGAGGTCGAAACGCAGAAAGAATAACATTGTAAATGCAATGTAAAATAATTATAACTAAGGTTTGAAAATATTTTCAAGACAGTTTGTTCATATATAATACAGTAGATACTGTGATTATTGGAATTTTGCAGCGTTAGTCAATATTTCTTTAGGATATATGCCTGAAGTTGACTTGTAGACTGTCACAAGAAAAACATTATAGTGTTTCCAATATCTTACGGACCTAAACTGGTTATGTCTTCAAACTGTTTTGACAGGTGAACCCATTGTTGACCACTTGTTTATGCGGTTCAAATCGGGTATTTTTTATACAATTTGCAAGTTGGTCAAAGAAAACAAATAAGTCAACTAGGATTATCAATTGTTGGAATGTCAGAAACACCCAGTCCACCCCTGATGGGTTAAACGGTTCAGATCCGTAAGATTTTGGATAAAGTATACGGTACGTATTACATTAGTAAAAAAGTTTTTGCCACAGAGCTTCTAAATGAAAACCTACTTTCACCACAGTGAAAAACCTTCAAAGGTAAACAGGAATTACTTACACGGGAAAATCTCACAATAATGTAATATCATATCAAGGTTACAATTATACTGGACTGAGTAATAGAGAAGTCAATACGATCCAACAGTCAGCTGTGGTTTAGTAGATCATCGATGTCCACAATAAGCGTATTATATGTCTTCACCAACTAAACAAGAATGATATTATGAGAAAGAGCGATTTCGACCTATACAAGACCTCATCAGGTATAGTTACTTTCCGTTTCTAAAATACGATAAGGACAAAAAAACTCTCGGTCAGTGAAAACTTTCGTCTGTGGTTTCGTCGTGACCCGCCAGCTGCATTAACCCAGTACACTAAATACTTCTAACCAACATAAAAACCCCATCAAAATCAATATACCACTTAACCCACGATCAATACCTCACCGTGATACAAAACAACATCCTTCTAATTACTCCCCCTAGATGTCCCTGATGTTTCATATGATAAATATAACTTAGAATATCCGCTCCATCTAGTGCAAATCATGCTTGAAATAGCTTGGGTTTGCACATTTTCCGATCGAGTGATTACACTGACAGGTTAAGCGGAAAGTATTCTGTGAAGAAAGAAGTGGGTATTTATATGTTAGGAATTATGCAAGTTTGCGAAGTTTGTTTGTTTTTCAAAGATGTGTTTGTTTTATTTTTTTGTGTGTATCAGAGGTGGAAATAGATTATGATGGTTGCAGTAATATTACATTTCAGCAAAATTTAAATCATAGAAGCGTATTGCTGCATTTCAACTTTTGTTTGGGTACTAATACAAGTTTCATTTTTTGTAAATAACCATTTCCTTTTCTGTGTGCAGCAAGAAGTCTGAATATTTTAATAGGCTGTTGCTGCCACTAACTTGTTAAAGAAGTTTAAATATTTTGTACTTATCCTTTTTAATTTAAGAAAGTTTTATAGTCAAGCACATGGTGGAACATTTTTCCTTTTTTCATTAAGTTGTAAACCCTAGTTAACTCTGATACACCCGGTGCTCACGCCTATGAGAAAATATAGATCATTCTAAAACTAAAGCACATGTTAGAATATCACCTCAAGAGAGGTAAGGAGAACACACAACCTAAAGTCCCTTATTCATTCCGGAAACTGGAATAAATGAAATGAATCTCCCGTTTGTTGCTAATCAGATAACGATTTAACGAGGGCATGAAAGCACCAGACTATTGGATCTTACAGTCTCTTTTTCAGAGATGGAATGGGTCAGATATATTTTGCCCCTTGACCCCCTGAAGTCATAACCCAGCTTGACCCAAGTGACAACTGACCTAATAATGACAGTAACCCAGATGATCCACTGATGTTAGGTCACTTTGGTCAAAGAAGGGTGCCCCATGACTCACCCTGATCTGATTACCTAAGTGACATAATGACCTATTCCAAATCTGCCAATATTTCATAGAGACGTGAAGATTTGGTTTTCTTTTTCAGAGTCATATTCAAGTATATTTCCATGAGCAAACAGAATATCTTCCTTATAAGAAGAAAAATTATCATTGCACAAACTCTACTGTAATCGTATTTCAATTCATGAACAACTAAACTAACTGTAAAACATTATATACAACAACATCTCTCAGCAGTATCTCAGTTCACAATTTACAGATACTGTAGTTTTAATGTCAATTTTATTGAATCAGAAATAAGATCAAATGATAAAAAAAGGTCATGAATAATTTATAATCAAGTTATCATGGGATTTTTATCGTATTGTATAAGTTTTCAGTTATTTTTGTATATTTTAAAGGAACTAAAAACATCAGATTGTTATATTACTTTGAAATTCAAAAACGAGAAAAAGAAACAACTCTGTTTCATTGTTAGAATAATTTTCTGCATTCGTTTTATATCATGTTAATAACATATATTAAATTTACATTAATGAAATTGTAATATCAGCTATAGGAAATCTTATCTCTTCTCTTACTGTAGTGCCACTATAGTAGTATACTGTAGTACGCAGAGGAATAGATGTTTTATGGAAAAATAGCAGAACTATAAAGTTATGACATTATATCGTTAAAACATGATGCAGTTTGTTTTGAAATTTTTGAAGTATTTGCCAAATAAAATTCTATTTCAAGATGTAACATTAAAATTTCCTCTAGAACCTAAAATGGATTCAAAGTCATTTATCCTCTTACAATGATTTGATTAAAAATACTTTGTTTTATTATGTTCTTTTTTCTCATCAGTAACTTTAATATTAAAGTAGGAATTAACTACAGGATATTTTTAATTAATGATCATTTACAGGATTTTTTAATTAATGATCATTCGAAATATAAAGAAATCAAACCGTATAAGTTTCATAATATCTATCTAAACACTTACAATTACTCTTACTGTCTCTGTGCTGCGTCGTGGTGACTGCAAGTATAGTGACATGATATTTACATCTCGAGTAAATTCAGGATCGATAGGATATGCAGCCTCAGGTAAAGTAAGATTAAGTATTGTTCATCATGTTAGTAATTACTTTTGAATTACGGCTACATGCTCAATAATTTAGCATTGAAGAATTATCTCTTACAGGAGGTTGTTTTTAAACCTTGAAAATATAGAAAGAGGATCTCTTTCTATATAAGTTGACCGAGTTTTAACATTAAGGCACATGTTGTACTGACGAATTCGGTAATTCTTTTTTTCTTCCATTCAATTTAGTTTATTGTTGAAACGGAAATTATTGTTTTACATTAACAAGTAGCAATACAAGAAACATGAAGCAGATAGATCATTGCTGACTGTGCTGGGGACATAATACAGTCTTGTGGGTAAAGGAGAATTCCATTGTGTGATCTAGTTTTCTGGTTTTATTTTGCTTCCTACACTATTAGTTTTGTTATAGTGAAAGCACATTCATTTGAGTCAATATGTCATTTGTCAAAATATATGTTTGAACCATTCGATCTCTATATTGCTGGATATTGTTTCTAGTATTAAATTAAGAGTGTCAATATAAACAACAAATCTCATAATATATTACTTAATATTCCTAGACTCTTGTATCGAACAGTTTAGTTATTTTGGTTGAATAATCTAATGGAGATTTGACCCGCTTATGGAGATTTAAACTTCTAAACTTCAATGATGTGAAGGAGGCCGAATAATGTAAATTTAAAATTGTTAAAAGACAAAATATTCGGCAAATTTCAAAGTGCTCTTTGACCCCTCGACTATCAAAACATTAATCATCATGTAAATAAGAAAGTGTGCACAGACTTGAAATGAACCCTTCACCTATATCTTCAATTAATCACCAGGTTTTAAACTTATATCGAAAAAGATTAATGGTATGGCATGTTGATCGAGCGGTCATGGTGCATACTGATAAAGCGAGAGATTCAATTCCCATATCTTTCAGTACAAAATTTCCTATCGACCGAAATGAGAGTACACATTCTTAACATTGCATTTTTTTATTTAGCAGGATAATATTGAATCATTAAATACAATGGTATAGTCAAAGATAATATCGAATCCAAATGATAGTAATCTTGTCAATATACTGATGGGGGCAAGTATACATAACTGATGAGCTTTCAGAAGTTAAACAGTTGACTTCGAATTTATACCACGTTAATTTCATGACCGTAAACTCTAAAAATTAAAAAAAAATACAATATTATATTTACCAGCATATAAATGAAGCGATTAAATGACTGTTTTGCGTTAGAAAAATAAGCAAGTAACAAAAAAAAATAATATACTGTAACTCGGTTCCACGATTTTTTTTTTTTTTTTTTTTTTTTTTTTTTTTTTTTGT
>JAQIWE010003885.1:0-11335 GCA_034698565.1 Campodea plusiochaeta | reverse complement strand
AAATAAATTATGAAAAGAACTCTAAGGCAGTTTTTATTTTACAATACATTGCAGTTCTTTTAGCGTTCCTATTTATCGCTTGTATAGAATACGTTTTTAATGTTATATATAATTATAATGACGCAAATACGTGAGTTTGTCCGAGGGTGATGGGTAGTGATGAGTAGGATATTTAATATCCGAGGGTGGGAAGTGGGTAAAAAGAAAAAAAGAAAAAAAGAGGGACAAAAAAATAACGCTCTTGGCGATAAGTCAGGGCCTACTTAATCATCTGTTCATCATAAAGAATTGATGACATTTAAGTAATTAATTTAATATCATATGCTTGTACAGTTTTCTTCTTACATTTTTTTTTTTCAACTTTTTCGTTATATTATTCTTTTTCTATTTGTTTGCTATATTACGTGTGTGATAGCCTTTATTCCTCCTAATTATACTCATATATGACTGACAATTATCGATCCTATGATAATTTTTGTTTAACCATAATGCTTTGGATAACCTTTGGTCAGAAGATATTGATAGCTTTTATTGGGTACACTCACTTCACTCAACAGAGTTCCATGATCAAGAAGCGAAAGAGAAAGAGACAGCGTAAGTATATATATATCCGTTTCCTACTTGGATAATATGTCGTCTATTTTTTGGAGCTTTAAAAGCCGTTAATAAATCCCAGTACATTCCATTCTTCAAATTAACTAATTAAGTGCTTTAATCTTAGAGCATAAAGTAGTAATACAGAAAAGTCACGTGATTGTTGGCAATAGAGGAAAAAAAGACTATGCTTTTAGATAGGAGTAACATGTTCGATCTCATGTATTTTGTAAATAAGTCAGCTGTGCTTGATAAAGTTATGATTATTTGTTGAAATCTTTAATACATTTTGTGTATAAATAATATTAAATATCCATATAAACCTTTTTGAAATAGTATTATATAGCATGGTAGTACAGTTATATTTCCGAACAGAAAAATTATTTGTCGATATCATCCTCATATTAATGCGATTTATATAAATTTATGTCTTCGTATATAAAATAAAGCTTTAAGAAATCCCCGAAGGTGTTGTTATACATATTGTTACCTTATAATACAAGATGTTAATAATAAGGTATAGGTAATGAACTTAAAGGTTGAATAAATAAAAGGTTTTCCACAGATATTTTTTAGTTGGACAATGACTGCGATATTTAAAGTAATATATAAATTATATAAAATGATTTAAATAATTTTTACTTATTATAAAAATTTTGTAAATATAATTTTATAACAACATTATAATTTCCCATTTATTATATTTTTATCACAATATACAACTTCATCTCACGAGTCAGATTATGAGATTAAGCATTCTACTGTTCTAATTGAATTGAATAGGGAAAATCAAAAACATTTAGTTTGATTGTGTAAAGTGGATAAGTCATTGTTTTATAAAACACACACACACACTAAAATATATATACTTGAATAATCCGCTTGATCATAAACAGGTAATAATAATATTGTTTTGTAATAATAATAATTTTATTTAAGAGCATGTAATAATTATATAATACATCGGTAGCATATTTTAACATACAGTATACAACTATATATTATACAACGATTATTGGATGAAACATATTATTTGTGTCTATTATTGCTCTAATATTTTTTTAATATTAGAACAATAATTTTAGAATATCGTTCAATCTTTACAACAAAATCTACCGCATTATTAATAAAGCTACAACCGATTATTATTAATAATTACGCGCTATACGTGGTTATAGTAATATTATATACGCGACAGTATAATACATCGTTTCACAATGTTAGTATAACAATTTAACAATAACAATCTCGCACTTTCAATAAAAATGTTTTTTATATAGAAATTGAAATAATATGTGCATTTTTAATCGAACAAGCAGGTCACAACTAAGGAAATCATGTTTGCCTTATTCTTCTCTCTCTGCGCTCCGTCTATTACGTTATGTATATTCTAAGGCTTTAATATACGCCATAGTTAATCGATCTTGTTAAATGTTATTTTTATTTTCCAGAACTCAAGGATTTCTTATCTGAATCCAAAAATAAAAATATATAGTGCAAGCAGGAAAAGATCGCTTCCTGGTATATGCAATATGAAAATTATCAACTTGAAAAATTACTGTTCAGTTTGAAAGTTCTGGGGTCACGTTTTTTCTGAGGTACCAGAGGTGGGCATTATTAAAATTATTAACTCATCTCTTGAGTTCTTGATTTTTTGAGGAGGTATATGTGTTCCAGTGTTTAATGATACTCAATTCATTTTTGAAATGTATAGAACGAACAATCTTGATGTGAGATGTTCGTAATGATGAAGTTTTCACAAAGTTCAGATTGACATTATGTATATTGCTATTCATATCAAACCAATGGAATGCAAAAACAGCATGTCAAATCATGGCTGCTGATTTCCATGATTAAATAATTATTAACGTTAGAACTGGGTATACCAATTTGCAAAGGGACAGAACCCAGTTCTAACACACTTTAATCTGTTAATTTAAGTAAAAACTTGCAGTGATCCATTATATTTAGGTTATTGCAAGTTATCTCTGCCATTAAATTCAAATAAGGAAACGAATAAAAACACCATAAAGCTAATTAAAATATAAAATTCCATCATATTCTACTGAAAACTATATGTATCAGTCTCGAGTTCAGTCAAGTGATGTATTAATAGGATGCAACTATCACGTCTGTACCCTTTTCTATAATCAATATAATTACTTATAAAATTCATATTAACAAATATTTTGGTACTCACTGTTCCTATGGATGTTCCTCAATGTGTTCCGTACACTACAATAAGAATGAATCTATAAATTAAGATATAGATATTCCCTACTGAAAAATATGTCATCATAACTGATAACCCATGGGGTCAAGTCAATGTAAATTATGATAGTGGCTGCCAAAGACGTTGAATGACAAGCAAGAATCGATAATTTTATTAGTCAACGCATTTCTTCTAAAAATATATTCGGGCGTCTGAAACACATATTCTACGTTACTGCATAAGTATAACGTGCATAAGTATATGCATAAGTATCTATAAATAGTGGTAATCCCGTTATTATACAAAAGACGAAAAAACAGTATTGTGGAAGCTCTATGAGGACGAACTTAACCATATTTTAACAAAACTTTATGAAAAAGGTGGAGGGGGGTGGATCCGACTCGTATGATTGAAAATAAAAATGTTAAATTAAAACTGTAAAATATGCCACGGCTATGAGACTTCTTACGTTTTAATCTCTACGCAATCTTCTCCACGAGAACCTTCATACGAGTGGTCTAACTCGAAAGCAATTCACTCTGTACAGCTGCAGTTAGGAGCTTATTTCTAATTTTTCTATTTATTTTGTTTTTCTATTTTCTAAATTTATTAGATATATAACTAAAACCAATTAAATATAGGATTGATCTCTCGAACACTTGCGTAGAGTAACCCCAGATAATCTTCGCACAGTTATAGTAAATATAGTTTTATATATTCTATCATGTTATACACTTTTAGATGACACTTTATCGCACTTAAGCACTTTTTGTGTAGTGAATAATAGTCTAATACTTTTATTGCACTTTCTATTATTCAACGAAATAGATTATTTACCGATAATTTTGGCGAATTGTCTAATAATCGCTGAATTGGTGGACTATATTAACCACCATATTTGACACTAACCGTTTTAGTTCGAATATAAACACTATTTTAATGAATATTATTTTATTTTCGCACACTTCACTATAGCTACGAAATATCATTATAGATGCACTTCGGGCAATGGCACTTGCAGTAACACACTATGGATATAGGCGTACTATTTTGTATCCGAACGGCGATCTTTGGGAAACACTTTTAATAATAAATTAATAATAATATATATTTATTTTTAGACATTTTATAACTGATCTTTGCTAACGGAAACTGTGATTTTATATATTTACACTTTTCACTATTTTCACGTTTTAACTTACTTATTATAAAAATATTCATATATTTTTATACATTTTAGGGTTCGCTGGATTAACCTCGGCACCTGTGCTTCTGTGGTATCCGCTCGGCCTTCAGAAGCACTTGGTATCCCACACAGATTATCGGAGGGTCACACTGTCACTATGAAGATCGTTACGTATGTGCAAAGGGGGTTCAATCACTTTTACACTGTAACACTGATTTAATTATGCCATTTGAGAGTAATAAAATATATTTTTATAGCCATTCATATTTTATTTACTACTTTTAACCCGTACTGTAAGTTTGTGATGCACTAATATTTTAACACTATTATTTTGCACTAAAAGAAAGAGATTTTTGTTAAATTTTTAAATTTTATTTTTATTTTAAAAAGGTCACTTTGGTTATGACGTCACTTTACACACCAGGGGGTCGCTCCTCTGCAAAGGGATTGTTTATTAAACATTAGCAGGAGAGAACTATGCAGAGAACATAATCTTAATAATATTTCAATTGGAGGTATTTTGCTTTTGAAGTTTTGATTGTCAGCAAAAATCTTATTTTTTCCAACAGTAATTCTCGTTTCAGACAATTATTTATGTCATAAAGCTAGATGGATTAATAATTTAATAATAAAAAAGATAAAATAATGACTCAAAGCCAGCTTAGAGCATACAGTATATTATCACCCTGGAGTAAACACGCACATCATAGTACTCAGCAGTCAGCACTGATAGTATCTTAAAAAAAATTGACCACAAAAACTTGCAATTTTAAACAAAATGATTCTTTAATAAATCTAAACCGTAACTTCACAAGGTTACAAAGATTTGACCCAGTAGTTCGAAAAACTGCTCAAAAATTACTACATCAAATCTTTCTTGGTGATGTTGCCAGGAATTCACGAGAAATCAAGGGATACCTATTAAAAGAGAAGAGGAAGGTAGACCATTTTTTCAAATCGTTGGAAGCTCTACCCACACCATATAGTTGGAAGACAGGTACAAGAATAGTGATTTTTTTTGTTAACTTGTTTAGAAAAGATCAAAATGCCGAAAGTTGTTTCTAGAAGTATTGTATGTTCTGATACCAGAGATCAAGAAGAATATAGCCAAGATAAGCCACTACATTTATATTACTGCCTTTGTGGACAGATGACACTGATCATTGGTAAGTTTTGTCAGCTTATCTCTGTTTAGTGTAGGCTACTGTGGGTTCTGTCTCAGTACAGACTGGTGGTGTTATAGCATTGTTTTTAATATGTCTAGATAGATGGTTGTTACATATTGACCCTCTAAAAAAACGGGTTTACTTTACTATCAGCCCGTGTTGATCGGATAGGTCAATCTCCATTCTCGGATCTAGGTCAATCTCCATTCTCAAATAGGTTAATATCCATTTTCGGTTAGGTTAGGTTTGGTCAGGTTCATATTCGTTTCGGTTCTGAAAGCACTTTTATAAACCCGGGCAAATACTATAGTATCCCCGTTCTATTTAGCTTTCGAAATTCTGTGTGTAGACCTGCTAGGCCTAGACCTAGCCTACAGTAGGCTAGGCTATGTAGCCTATCATGTGTTGTATGATCTTCTCCGCAAACATTTAGGCCTAAGCCTATGCTAACGTAGACCGGCATAGCGGGCCAAACTGCAAAGCAGTTATGCTAAAGTTAACGTACTTTGTCCGACTAGCCTAATGCTAATGATACACAGTAGTCTATAAAGTTCATGAACTAGCCTACAATATTTCTCAGAAAATATTTCCCTATTAACCAAGTTCAACCGATTCAAGCCTCGACATATTTCATGTTACCCTACCCTAGCAAGCTTACAGAAACAGCCATTCAAAAGTGACATAACATTAAAATGTTACAAAGTGCCGACAAAATATTTTTAATAGGTCAAATTACAAGTTCTAACTAAATAGCAGTAATTTAACACGGCATTACTCATCTTTAAAACATTTAAGTAATTTAAAATATTTTTTATCAAACTTACCTCCGCCATCTTCGTTTCTCAGTGACAGACGCTTGAAAGATGACTTTTGTTTTGATTCAAATCAGCAATTTCATTGGTTCCGTTTCTGAAAAGGAGGAGCTGATGAGCAATTCTACCCAATTGAAAATGTTTTTACAAATGGAACATTAACCTCTACAAGCGGCATATTCAAAATTAGAAAAGGTCACGTAGACCTCAGAGCTTTGACGTAGCACGTAGGTTACTAGGTTTCGTATATTAAGTCCAAAATACGAGTAATAATGTAATATTAAAGTTACGATGATTCAATTAATAAACAAATGAATTCCTGTTCTTATAAAATACTTGATTGCATCTTAACTGAAAGTCATCAGACTTTTTCCAGGGTATATAAAACAATATAATATTTTTGTATAAAAAATAACGCGCGATATAAGAATTATGATTTGAGAAAAGACAAAAAATGTAAAATTCCAGTATATTTATTGTCTATTATAATGAATTAATAATTATTATATAGATGAACTATTTATATACTCAGACGGGATTTTTTTTGTGTGGAGGTGGGTAAGGGCGGGGCAGAAGGGACCATACAAACTTCGAAATCATAAAATTTTCAAACCCTGATTACAATATAATTATTGTAATTTCCAAATTTATCATTGCTTACTGTAATAATTATTCACCATACCGAACAGCACTTATTTGAAGTGTTTTTGAAAAATTCATTTTTGAGAACGTATCTAATTTGATTTTTATTATTATTATTATATGCATCAAATTAAAGTTATTTTCAAAGGCTTCAAAACAATTTATTGGGTGCATCTTAGATCTTACCACTTTGTAAAATTAATAATAATTTCGGGGCAATCTATCCGTTTTTTTTTTGTTTTGTTTATTGTTTGTTTTAAGTTAAGTTTCTGTACATTATGCTGATCACGTCAACACCAGTTTAGTATGAGCTGATGGGGTGTAATACTTACCCGGTACTGGCTCCCAGATTAACAATTGATAATTTGGCTCCCAGATTATCAATTGTTAATCTGGCTCCCGCCCAGATTAACAATTGATAATCTGGCTCCCAGATTAATAACTGATAATCTGGCCACCAGATTAACAATTGATATAATCTGGCTCCGAGATTAACAGCAATTTGCATTCAATGACTGTAAAACATATAAACAACGTTATTGTCGCTATATAAAACATCATAATAGAATCATTGCGGTACTGAAATTCTCACAATCATATACAACTGTACAATATTATATTTTTATATTGTACATGTTAATCAATAAATTAGGCTATATATAATAAAATAATACCATCAGAATATGGAAAATGTGAAACATTTTATTCAGTATGCAGAAATCACAATTATCGGACCGTATATTATTATGTAAATATTATTATCACTCATTATTATTATTATTCAGTTATTATTGTAACTGTATAAAGGAGAAACCTGTTATCCTGCGGACTATGCAGTACCGTAATACAATCAAAGTTGTACATTGCGCTTTTCGCTATCAGCATCGCAATAAATGGCGCCGTTCTTCAAAAAACTCGGAAGGTTTTCAGTCATTTTTCAATCATGAGTGATTTAAACACTGTGTTTGTGAAAATATAATATTTACTTATAATTAAAACAACAAGGAAACAAAAATAAAAGGTAATGTTTAACAAACAGTGAAGAAACTGCTAATTTCCTTAGCAATTCAAGTTTTATTTGTAGGTGTTTAGGTAAGATATGACCTTGAAATTTTAGGCAAACAGATTTAGGTGTATAAATGGCATGGCATAAGCCTATTTTTCTCAGTTACTGTATCTTATTTGTCATTTTCAATCCCTTGTGACTTCTGTATTAATTTCTAAGGAAATTTTGAAAACTCACAAATTAATCGTTGATTTCAGATGGCCGTTCATACAGCTAGCAGTATAGTGAGAGCATCAGTAGAAAGACGAACAACATTTAAAGAGGAGAGTTATACTAATATCACACCAAATTTCATAATACCAGTTGCTGAACAGAAATATGGACCTGTACCTGTAAGGAAAATTTATTTTACGAAACAAAATTTATGGTTCAGTCTTACCATTTTTATCAGGTTACTTGCATTAGGTTATTTTTATCTAATTTTTTCGCAGCATATAGTATGATCACATGTTATTTTATAGGCTTGTGATGTTGTTAAATCATAGTACAGATAACAGGAAAAAAAAACATTGTGTAACTTAAGATACTTCTTGGATCTGGCCACTTATAAGAAACAAACTAGGCCTAATTAGGGACGTTTCACCTTTATTAATAAAAAGGTTTTATCAACTGTACAATAAAAGTTTGAAAAGATTCATAAAATACAAGATGTACAGTTGATAAAGCCTTTTTATTAATAAAGGTGAAAAGTTCTGAAGCTAATTAGTTTGTTTCTTATAAGTGGCCAGATCCAAGAAGTATCTTAAACATGAATCAGGGCATGAAATTAAGAATTTTCGACTGATGGCCCAACGGGCCACCCAACTTATGGATCTGGTGGCCCTGCAGATATTTTGTGGCCCGAAATATACAACTATTTTAAATTTCGCTAATATAAATTTTCAATTTTCGCCCTGTTCCAATGTCAATAATAAAATAATTATCCAACTGCACTCAAAATATCAAATTTTGTTATATTGCTTTATAGGAATGAGGAATCTTCAACTGTGAAAAGTCACAACTTTAATAAATTATGTTTTAAAATTACTGAGTCAAAAATAAATATTTTTGTGTCATTTATAAATATGACAAACTAATTATAAATTGGGAGAATAGGAAACCACACTGTTTTAGTCTACATATCGAGACAATTTTAAAAATGTATAACATAGCCTATATTTCGTTCATTCGTATACGACTTCAAAAGCTACTATAAGAACGTAATAGCGGAAAATCACAAAACAAAATTTCATATTAACAGATTTATACGAATTACGAACGAACTATACATCGTACATGAAAGCTGATCACACTTCCGGATTCTACGGAACGAGATGAATCCAACAGTATATAATATTACGTATTTCTGTAGAGATTACGTCTTAAAATTTCACATGAAACGTTTTCTAAGTGAAAAATTAAAAATTTCAATGGGTGGTCAGTCCGGGCCACTAAAGCTTGTACTTTAGTGGCCCTGCCTTGAAAATGGTGGTCTCTGGCCACCAGGCCACCGCTAAAATCGCCCCCTGCATGAATAGGCCTACGTCACTTAATCTCCGTACAAGCGTATTGTGTAACTTATTTTTTAAACAACATCAACGACAAAAAGTCCCATCTCCCATGTATTTAAAAAATAACTTGTATAGGCCTACCTGTATTAAAATTCTTTGTATTTTCTATTTTTCACATCTTTTCAAACTTTTTATTGTGCAGTTGAAAAAAAAAACATTTTATTATAAAACTCTCTGAAATTATTTGGTTGTTTCTCATTATTTTTTTAGAATTTTAGGAACAGTTGTAAAATTCACTACAGAATTTGAATATAACTTAATAATCTATTAAATATTAGCAATTCTAGGCTACAGTAGTGTCAAGTACCATCAATATTAATTATTCAGTAATCGAAAAACTGTTATTGTCGTATAAATAATATCTGCCCTGATCATTTTCTCAATTGTTTTTATTAGATTGTTGACCCTGAGAGTGGTGAAGATCAAACTCCCCTTCCATTGTTACCAGATGTTGCTATGTTAGGATTTGGTGATGTACCAATGAGAGGTGCCTTTGCTGGATCATTTATAGTAAGGCGAAACTGTACTGAAGAAGTGCGGACGTGCGGTACCAGAGGACGCCGATACAATAACGGCCTAAGTACGAGAAGAAAATTATCAAAAATCTTTCATTTTCACCAACTTACCTTCAACCAAAGCAACAACGACCTAAGTCATCATCTCCTTGTCAAATTCAATCACTAGCAGACGACTTAGGTCGTTGTTGCTTTGGTTGAAGGTAAGTTGGTGAAAATGAAAGGTTTTTGTTCATTTTCTTTTCGTACTTTGACCGTTGTTGTATTGGCTGCCTCGATTGTTTAGTTTTATTGTTTATCGTTTTCAGATAGTATGAATAATATAATTTATAAATGAATTTATATCAATGATCAGGTACATCGTCACTATAATTTAGACTATTATACTGTTTTTCTAGTTTCTAGTGAGTTATATAAATTTGACCAATTTTTATGTTACTGCAGTTATCCGCATTCTTGTCACACAGTTTAATTTACGCGTTTTGCTTCCTTTCTTGATTTTTTTAGTAACATGAGAGAAAAAGTTAACCGATGTGATAATACTGATTCATCTTCATTAAGTGAATGAAAGTATCAGATAATATATAGTTGAAGAAATCAGAATATATCTCGAAATCAATAACTGGAGGAATGATTTCAACTTAAAAGGGTTACCTGCACCTAATGAATTTTTCGTTTTTTGTAATTTTCTTGTGTTTTACATTATTCAAATACATTTAAAAAAAGTTTCACATTTTTTGTCCCAACGGATCAAAAGATATTTCTATTTATAGAAGTTGATAGAACTTCTACAAGGTAGCACAAATCGAACTGCTTATCTTCGCTGCCTTACACATATATGAAAATTAGTCACTGAAAAATACATATCAGAGCATATCTATATGAAGAAGTAGCAAAACTAACTTAGCAATAATGCAAATTAATCATTTTTTTTTTCACATATTAGTAGTTGTCTCGTTTTCGGACACACTTGCTCCGCTACCTTACAGCTTATTTTCTAAGGTGAATATCTCCGCAACCGGCGATTTTTGGGTGGTAAGAAAAATAATATGACTTACTTATATCAAGAAGACTAATTATTATGTTATAATATCAGAAAAGTCAATTTAGTTGCAAGTAACCTAGTCTGCCGATGGAAATCAAACTGCCTATAATGCAATTAATGTTAAATTATCATGTCTTCCAAAAATACAGTCGTAAGATAAGGGTTCCTATCCTATTTAGAAATGTCCAGTATCAAGATGATGCAAAAAAAGTCAATACTTTGGCAGAAGCCTCATTTTTATTTTCAAGGTACAGTGTACAACAAAAATCAAATGTCACAGATCCTACTATATATATATTTTTTTAAATTTTCACAATGTTTCATATAACAGTAAATTATTTTTTGCATCAACCGATGATCATAATTGACTGACTAAAGGAAGCGTTTGGGTATAAAACTGAAAGCAAACACAATAACCTGAGAAGTTCCATTTTTATTTCACAAATGGCATCGTACTCTCTGTTGACGACGAAACATCCAGGGGCGTATGCAGAACCCCCAAGAGGGGGTTTGCAAAGGAAATAAGTTAAATCCAGAATATGTTGAC
>JAQIWE010003884.1:0-11336 GCA_034698565.1 Campodea plusiochaeta | reverse complement strand
AAAAAATCTGCATCAATAAGCTAATTCAACACTTTCACTAATTACTAATGATTTATATTTTCAAATGTCAAAATATTTTTTTTCCGGTTGTATTTCAAGAGCAGGTGTTCCAATCATTAATATTTCATTTCTAAAAGCAGAAAACGATTTTATTATCCAATTAAAATAAAAGTAACGACTGTATAAAATATGGAATACGACTTTGTTTGAAATCAAACTTTATTATAGAACTAAATCACAGTTTCAAAAAGATTTTGTTGATTTGGAATGCCTCTATTTGGATATTAATAACATGAGCGGTGAAAGTATTTTAAATTTAATGAACTTGAAAACTTAATTTTATATACAAAATTTAACTTCGGTAAATTGCATAATTATAGAAACGCTTGTGGCTTCAAGTTCATTAGTACCATCGGTATCAAGTGCGAGGAGTCTAAGGGGCGGTTTGATATTAAAATGAATTAAAGTCATTTTCTGTGAAATTATTTCTTCATTATTTTTGAATTAATAGTCTAAGTATAAAATAATATGCTCTAAAAATGACGTTCATTCAAGTATTTCCATCAAAAGAAAGCATGTAACAAGTTTTCCTACCATTTTTCAGGTAAATGAGAATGTCATTTTTTCTTACTTAGAAGTTACTCGTACTTACTTCTTTCTTCTATTAAAATATCCAATTATTTTTTAATAAAAATTTTAAAACATGAAGGTGATCATGTAAATCTATACAACATACTGGTAACAATGAATGTTACAGAGATAAGATTATCACTTAAATGAATTAGAGATAGTATACAATTAAACTTTAATAATTTTTTCCTACACTTTCAGATTCACTGGAAATTTCACATAAATATTTTTCTAGTAATTATGAAAAATAGTAAAAGTTGTTGTTACTTCTTTTTAATTAAGAGAAACCTTTGTTATTTATAAGTTCCTTCTGTACAATGCAAAAATTCTTCACTCCTGACAAGTTAACTTTTTAATTAGTTTTCTGTTTAGGTTTTCTTCTTAATTGTTCGTATACTTATTAGTTGACTTAAACCAAGAAAACAGAAAGAATGAAAATTATCTTATTCAAAAGATATCTCGATAGTTTTCTATTACAAATATTTATACATGAAAATCTACAATGAAGACATGTTAATGCACCTGCCTATACAGACTTTATTTAAAGTTTCTTTGTAGTTGGACTCATTCATTGAAATACCTTTATAATATTTTTTTTGCTCGAAAGTAAGAAGTTTTAATTTGAATATGTAAGGTATCTGAAATTTTCAAAAAAAAAAAATTCTCCTCCATTTCAGGCTGGGCAAGCAAAGGCTGAAGTAAAACATGTTGAATTTACTTCTGAAAACACTGCAATAAGCCCAGAAAAGGCAAAGGAATTGGAAGTTGTGATGGAGAAAGGTGAAAGTCCTACAGACTTGGAGAAAGAAATGTTACAACATGTAGCAGAAGATGTAGTACAATCCATAACAGTGTTGTCAACTCATGTTTTGAAAGAAACGCACATTGACAAAGCTGGTTTGGAAGGTAAAATTTCACCAGTATTAGAAGCATCGACAGAAGCCTCACCAGAACCTCAGGAAAAATCGAAGACTCCTTCACCTGAACCAAAGGAGTCCGATAAAGATAATAAAGGCTTAGACGATAAAGAAGAAGTAAAAGAAGATAAAGAGGAATTGGAAGCTATGGAGAAAGAGATTGTTAAACAAACTGTAACAGCTGAGGAAACTGAGAAAGGACAGGAAGATGAAAAAGAAGGAGAATCAGACATTAAAGATCAACAAGAAAACGCACAACCAGAAGGTTCAGTAACATCTTCTGATATTGTTGACTCAAAGTCTCCAGAACCTCCAAAGTCTCCAGAAGTTGCGAAATCTCCTGAGCCTGCTAAATCACCTGATGTTGCAAAATCACCCGAACCAAAATCTGATGTTGCAAAATCTCCTGAATTAGCAAAAACACCGGAACCCTCAGCTGATGTAGCAAAATCTCCAGAACCATCAGGAGAACCTGCAAAATCTCCCGAACAGAGTGATGGGAAAACGGAATCGCCTGATGCACTGAAATCTCCTGCAAGCGATAAAGATAAAATATCTCAAACAACCCCAACAATTGAAGTTTCCGGTTTCTCTCTAAGTTCTCAGGAAACCAACAGAAAAGAAAGCATACCGGAATCAACTGCTGGGCTTGAAAATGCAGTAAATGAAGAGGCAACAGTTACAGTAGAATCATCAGAGAGCCCTAAAGCATCTCCCATTTCAAGTCCGAAGGCTGATAGAACACCTTCACCAGACACACTTGAAAGTACCGCTAAAATAGAATCTCCAAAAGAAAGTGATAGAAAGGAATCAGTATGTTCAGAGAAATCAGATGGCAAAACATCACCACAACCAGACCGTCCAACAGATATTACCCTAACAGATACAGCCGCACCAGAAGAAAGAAAACAATCAATAGCAAGTGTATCGTCAAATGCAAAAGAACCTTCTCCAGCAGCTTGTGATTCAAGAAAATCATCTGTTGTCAGTAACACATCAGATGTTAAAGCAGCATCGCCTGTACAATCTAGAGAAGCTTCCAGGAAAACTTCAATAACTAGTGCTGCTTCGGAAGATAGACCTCCATCTGTTGGGGCACAATCTGAAAGAAAAGAATCAATTATATCAATAGCTTCTGAATCACAAGAAATTCCATCATTTGATAGCTCACGAAAAGCATCGATAGGAAGTACTGTTTCTGAAGGGAAAGCACACTCCCCTGAACCACCACAGGATGATTCCAGAAAAGCATCAGTTGCTAGCATATCATCACAGGTGAAGGGATCTTCAATACCTGAAGCAGCACCACATAAAAGCACTGACCCTTCAACTCCTAGTCCGGCACCGGAGAAGAGCAAGGAACCTTCTCCTTCATCAAGTCCTATTCCTGTAAAAAGTAAAGAGCCAACACCGTCTCCGAGCCCAGTACCAGAGAAAAGTAAGGAACCATCTCCAGCTCCCAGTCCTACACCAGAAAAAAGCAAGGAAACTACTCCAGCTCCCAGTCCCACACCTGTAAAGAGCAAGGAACCTACTCCAGCTCAAACACCTGATAGGAGTAAACAACCTACTCCATCAGCAAGTCCAGTACCCGAAAAAAGCAAAGAGTCTACTCCTGCTGCTACACCTGAGAAAAGCAAAGAACCTACTCCAGCTCCAAGTCCAGTACTTGAGAAGAGCAAAGAACCTACACCAGCTCCAAGTCCAGAACCAGAAAAGAGCAAGGAATCAACACCAGCTCCAACACCAGAAAAGAGCAAAGAACCTACACCAGGTTCAAGCCCAGTACCAGAAAAGAGCAAAGAACCTACACCGGTTCCAAGCCCAGTACCAGAAAAGAGCAAAGAACCAACACCAGCTCCAACACCTGAGAAAAGCAAAGAACCTACTCCTGCTCCCAGTCCAGCACCTGAGAAGAGCAAAGAACCGACACCAGCACCAAGTCCTGTGCCAGAGAAAGGCAAAGAACCTACTCCAGCTCAAACACCTGAGCAAAGTAAAGAACCTACTCCTGCTTCCAGCCCAGCACCTGAGAAAAGCAAAGAACCGACACCAGCTCCAAGTCCTGTGCCAGAGAAAAGCAAAGAACCTACTCCAGCTCCAACACCTGAGAAGAGCAAAGAACCCACTCCAGCTCCAAGTCCTGTGCCAGAGAAAAGCAAGGAACCAACACCAGCTCCAAGTCCAGTACCCGAAAAAAGCAAAGAACCTACGCCAGGCCAAACTCCAGAGGAAAGCAAAGAACACACTCCAGCTCCAAGTCCAGTGCCAGAGAAGAGCAAAGAACCCACTCCAGCTCCAAGTCCTGCACCTGAGAAGAGCAAAGAACCCACACCTGCTCCAAGTCCAGTTCCCGAGAAGAGCAAAGAACCCACACCTGCTCCAAGTCCAGTTCCCGAGAAGAGCAAAGAACCCACACCTTCTCCAAGTCCAGTTCCAGAAAAGAGCAAAGAGCCTACACCAGCTTCTAGCCCAGTACCAGAAAAGAGCAAAGAACCTACACCGGTTCCAAGCCCAGTAACAGAAAAGAGAAAAGAACCAACACCAGCTCCAACACCAGAAAAGAGCAAGGAACCCACACCGGCTCCAAGTCCCACACCTGAAAAAAGTAAAGAAACCACCCCAGCTCCAAGTCCTGCACCTGAGAAAAGTAAGGAATCAACCCCAGCCCCAAGTCCTACACCAGATAAAAGCACTGGCCCATCACCAGCACCAAGTCCAGCACCACCAGCAGAGACTCCAGAGAGGAAACCTTCAACTGTCGACTCTCTTGAAGCTTCAAAATCACCCTCGCCTGCACCTCCAACTGAACAAACAAAAGTGCCAAGTCCTGGACCTGGAAAAGAAGACTTTTCAGTTCATGTGAAGGATGACAACTCAAAATCTCCTTCACCTACACCAGCTTCAAAAGGCACTACACCTTCTCCTGAACAAAAGATATCTTCACAAGTTGTAAGTCCAGTTCCTCCAGAGAAGTCAGCAAGTCCTTCACCATCTGTGGAAGAAAGGAAATCTTCAGTAGGAGAATCAGCAAGATCCCATGTTCCTTCAACAAAATCACCTTCCCCTGAACCTAAACCAGCCACAAGCCCTACTCCTTCAACAGATGACAGAAAACCTTCCATAAGTGAAAAACCTGATGAAGCGAAATCTCTGTCTGCAACACCAGATGAAACGCCTGTGATAGCTCAAAAGTGTGATCAATCCTCAGTGACTTCAAAATCCCCCAGTCCTACACCTGCTACAGAAAATAGGAAATCTTCAATTGCATCAGAATCGAATGCCAAGTCACCATCTCCACCATCACCAAAGTCTGAACATTCACCCACACCCAGTCCTGCTCCATCAGCAGCAGATTCAGAAAGAAAACCTTCTTTGGCTGAAGGGTCTGATAAAGCAAAATCGCCTTCACCAGTTCCCTCAGAAAGTGGTTCGACAAAAGCTGAAATTAAAGATGAAACAGGCAGCGTTAATTCTAGTAAAGAAGCCAGCAGAAAGGCATCAATTGCTGAGGCTTCAAAATCTCCTGAACCTCCTCCAATAGACAAAACTGTATCACTTGCTATGTCTGTAAGTACTGCAAACCAAAAATCAGTCTCACTAACATTCACTAAAGCTGAATCGATTGACCAGACAAGTGAGGATGCTGTAGATGTAGAAGAATGCTCAAGACAATCTGAAAGTGATAAAGGAAAGACTGAAACTTCACCTGCTCCTAAAGAAGACTCATCATCAGAAAATAAATCTGATACACCTAAAACAGAAGAAAGTAAGGAAAGTGAAAGCATACCACAAACAACTGGAAGTGTCGATGAACAAAAATCTCCAAAACAAGATCCAATGACGACGTCCTTCTATGGTCTAGATTTAGAAGACCCGGCCTCTCAAGAAACTGACTCAAGAGAATCTGCGAAAACAGAATACTTGCAGTCAGAATATGAAAAGCAGTATGGTGGTAGCGACAAGATGGACGAAGAGGAAGATGATGATGACCGATATAGTGTAATACGAGATCAAGATGGCAGATCGAGTGTTGATGATGGAAAAATAACAGACGATCAGAAGGCACCAGCAGCAAAAGATGCAGCACCATCTGCACCAAAAGAAGCTGCAACTGCATCAGTCTCACAAGACAGCAGTAAGAAAGATGATCCAACTGCAAGTTGGAGTAAGCCGCTTGGTCTTCCTGCTCCAGTGCCACCATCAGCTGCTACTGAAACAAATGGGTCAAAACCAGGAACTCCCAAAAAGAATAGCAATAGAGAAAATTGGGGAACTCCGACACGAGAGAAAAATAGGTGAGTTAAGAAATTAACAATTTAAACTTTCACAGTTTTAATATTTGTACATACTCTCTTGTTTCTCTAGAAATGTGGAGTTGGGTTCCTCTGATAACTAGGTTTATCTATGCATTCTTATAGGATTAAACAGTGAAAGTAAAATGTAACTCCACATTTATGGAGAAGCCAGAGAGTAATATTGGTCGAGAACTGATTCACCATTAGATTGCACTAAAGCATAAAATATCTTAATAATATAAATCAGTTTCAATTGAAGTTCAATTAATTAATGAAATCAAATCTGATGGTAAATATTTTAAGGAGAAAAAATGTAGTAATATTTAGAGTTTTTCTGAATTCTGCAAATATATGAAATGGTAATTTCTCTGCATGAATATTGAATATTTCAGGGAAGTAACAGCAGCTGTAAAAATAATTGGTGAATTGAGACTTTCAATATTTCTTTATTCAGCACCTTTTTTACTGTAGAACATCCTAGATGTAGATGTTCCACATGGCACATTGAAAAATAAAACACTTTTGTTTGTTCAAATTTCTGAACAGCATCTAAAATTACTTAGTATGAATTTTCTGAGTAATCAAAGGAAGGTTTATTAGCCGAAATGAAAATTGAAGCTATAAAATCAGAAAGAATGCGAATTGAAACGATCCTAAAGTTACTCTCACATTAAATTTGAATACGTTTTCAACTTTAAGAAAGAACCTCTCAGATCCATCAGAAAATTGCAGTAGCTTTATTATTTCTTATACATATAAAACAACAATATAATTTGTAGTTTCATATTTGCCAGTTCTCAATAAAGATCACTGCAATTTAAGTTACTTTTCTCCTTTCCAGACGCTCGAAAGCCAACAAAGGTGATCCATTTTATGTTGATTTAGCATACATTCCACATTACGGTAATGCTAGTTATTCATCGTCTGAGTTCTTCAGGAAGGTTCGTGCGAGGTATTACGTGTTTAGTGGTATCGACCCAAGCAAAGAAGTTTTCAATACACTCCTAGAATCGAAACAATCATGGGAGGATAAAGATTTAGGTAAGCTATTAATTTATAGTGAACCTTGATTTTTGTTAAAATATATTAATAACATCTTGTACAATGGAAGCAGAGGTAAATATACTATTCAAAATAATACACGCAACTCTGCACTGATGAACGTTATTTATTTGTTGGACTACCGAATAAATAACTTCTATCAGTGCAAAGTTGGGCGTATTATTTTGAATAGTATATTAATAACGCCAATAACTCCTTTGTACTATTAACAATTAATGATATTAATTTTTGAAGAATATGAGCCATACTGTTAAAGGATGTCTGATGAGACTTGGTAGGTCGAAACCTCGGATTGACCGTGGCCACATGCCTGCCCATTCCTTACCATCTGGTCAAAACAGTCCCCCGTTTGTGGGTATCAAGGGTACTAAATCACCTACTGTTTCACCTGAATTCCTCTAATATTCAGTGTAGTATATTTCCATTTGATATTTACAATAATCATGTCAGATTTGCCATCTTTGACTTTTTTTTTCTTGTAATATGTATTAATTATGGGTGGTTTATAATGCATTATATTTGACGTAATATGAGATATTTGCTGTTAAATTTAAATAACACTGACAAATCATGCAATATTAATTTAAATGTAAAAGGTTATTTTATTTTCAAGTTATTGCCAGCATTTTCTTTTGAATTTAGTAATATCTAAATTTATTAGGAAATTTAATGTTACTAAATATCAAAAGTTAATTATTAATAATAGGCTTCTTCTCAACAAATATATCTTTTATTGCTCTAAATTGTTTCGGTCTCACAGGACCATCATCAGGAATCTGAACAATAAAGAAAATATTAATATAAATTCAGAAAAAAACAATGGATCAAAATTAACTTACAAATTCTCCCAATTTTTGCAGAACTGCTGTTGTCTATCATAACCATATATGCACAGCTCCAATTTTTAGAATTGCAGTTCCAGTGCACGAAATTCAGATTCAAACTAATATTAAAAACCAATACAGTACTTTAGTGTTGGTCATCTCCCTAACTGTCTCCACGTAATGTAATCATGAAATCTTTACAGTACTTAAAAAAACCTTACGGAACTTTAAAAAATAGTATTGATGTTCAGAGGCATTAAATTTTTATCAATTTTTTGTGAAAATTTTGTTTTCAAATTACTAAAACCACTTTATTCCTATTTTCCAGAGGTGACAATCATTCCAACATACGACACCGATACTCTGGGCTACTGGGTCGCTGAAAATGAAGAAGCTCTGGCCCAGAACAACATCGACCTTGCACCTTCTGCTAGCAGGTGTACCATAAATCTACAAGACCACGAAACGAGTTGTTCGGCTTATAGATTAGAATTTTAAAATATTTATCCTTATTAGGAAAAAATTATGGGGGATTTTTTACGTTTTATTATTTTTATCATTCCTTTCGTAGGTCGTTCCATTTTGAATCTGTTACGTTCCTGGACTTTTTAGGATCAATAAGTAATGCTCATAGAGAGATTTGTACTCGAACTGACTGAATATATCTCTCTACACTTGTTAACATCCAGAATGATTAGGATTAATGTTAACACCTGAAAGACTTGTTATAGCTTTTTTATAACAATACATAATATATTATTACGCGGTGTTTTATGCTATAACAATGCAATGCTCAAAAATAATAACATTCCTTTCATATTTTTTTTTTTTTTGTTTTGCTTTTTAAAATGATCATGGTGTAATTCATTCGCTACACAATTTACTCACAGTAGTTAGGAATTTGAAATTTATTAAGAAAAAAAAATGCCACCATTTTTAATGCACATCAGCAGAAGATTTTCTTCATGGTACTAAACCGTTACGAGAAAGAAATATGGAATCGTTTCTTTAATTTTAATTAAATTTTACTAAAAAAAACAGAAAAGTGTTCTAGTTAACGAATATAATACAGCAGGGGGTAGTAGTTATTAATTAATGAATGAACAATGTGATATCTTAAATGAGGGTAAAGGAAGTGTGTGTTGTTTTGGATGCAAGTTATTTCCAAGAGTGTGCTACTTTGTATGACCGCCATCTTGTGCTACTTATCAACTAAAAGAAAATGGCGGATGAGAATTTAGATATATTATTATAATTATTATTAAAAACTTGTTGAAAGTGCTTAAAAACACGAAAAGTGCGTTACCATCTTATGTAAAATTCTACATTGACGGGTGCAGCGCGTTATTATACACTGAGAGTCAGACTTAACACGTACTTAAATACATGTTAACCTTAACCCTGTACCTTCAAACCCGTGTATTTCAAATACGTATAGCACTAGCTAGGTGAAATGAATTTCATTGCATTATTATTCATGTGAAGGTATTGCTTTTTGTGGTACTTTGCAACCTTTTAAAAAATACGTGATGCAACTGTTTTCCCGCCCATTAATATTCCCGCCAAAAAAAGAATAAATTGCCACGCTTTTTATTTCAATCGTAAAAACACAGTTCTCAAGTTTTCTACACTTTGGTAAATTATTATTCTGCACAATTTTCAATATAAGAATAAACTTAAAAGCAGGAACGAATTATAATAATAATAATGCTTCTTTAATCTCATAAATCAGAGAACTGTGTTTTTAAACAGGCAACAGTATTGTATAAATTGCTTCATTCTTAATTTCTGTGTGCAATTCTATTTGTAATCTCGCCATCTTTCAGTAGGTTAAGTTAGAAAATATAAATTCAGTGTTCGAAATACTCATTGTGAGAGGAACATAAGACTTTGTTGACACAATATAACTACTGTTTTTGAATGTTACGTGAAAATTTTAAGTTAATGTTTGATGTCGAAAAAGGTACTTGAATCAGTATAAGTTATTAAAAATAGTATTTAAATCGTTGCGATTAATTTAAAAAAAAAAAGTTTGCTGTGTACTCTGTACTTAAATCTCTAAATGTGCCTGCATAATATGTCATAGTATTTTATTATATATTTAGTAGGCCTCTACTCAAAGTGAGGATATTGAACTTGAAAACAACCAACGCTGTTAAATAATGAAACAAAATACTGTGCATTAATATATCAAACGGGGTACTGTGACGTGAGTTAAAAAACTTGCGATAGTTTGTGTTAAACATAAGAATGTCGGCTTCCAGCAGTTTTCTATTTGTGTTTTTGCACTTAAAAAATACGAGACCGGTTATGATAGTAAGAAATTATGTAACTATAGGAATGAAGTAGCATGTTGTAGACTTTGCGATACTTATTTTAACCTAATATTTCTTCAGTATTATAATTTATTTGAAATATAATATGATTCTATGAGTCTAACCAAACTTAATATATACACCAGTAGCCAGGCTATTTTATAAAATACAGTTTCTGAAAATAGGCGGAATAGCCTACACAGAAATCGTTTGCAAAGCTCATACGAGATGGTGCTAACAGCCTGACGAAATTTGAGGCTGCCTTGAAATGTTATGTTTATTTCATTCTCTAGTTATAAAAAATACGACTGATTTGGCAATGCCGCCTGTGGTTTGGCAACAGTGTCTGACGTTTCATCATGGCCGCTAATCTCCTGTTGTGTTTGTTGTCATTAATATTGTTGCTAATAGAATTTCTGCTTTTAAAATGGCCTGTTGTTTTTCCGTTACAATGCTTATATATACATTACTCCTTGTAGACAAGAAAAAATAGAATAATAAAATTGCGTATATATATTAAGATGAAAAAACAATAATTATAAGAAGTCTAGTCAAAAATCACTATCAGCAAATTATTCCATCAGTTATAAAATATTGTATGTACGCAAAAAAATAAAGAGGTGACAAAATAAATAAAAAATACTTCCAATGCGATGTGTTTTATTACTGGTAGTTTCGAGTTCCAACCTTATTTCCCGATGATGTGTAAACTATTTCATGAAAGTAACACAATATGAACTAGCTTATTAGTTTTTCTGTAAATTTCTTCAGGTCGGTTTTCATTGAGCAGACTGTAGACATATCTCAAACAACTGAGTGCCAAATGAGATAATCAGATCATTGCTTTAATGTCAAATTAAGGGAAGCATGATTGAAATCTAATATACAAACATTAAATATATTATATAATATAGTTATGATTACGGTACAATAATGTTGCAAAATATTTAAATACTATAGAACTTTAAAATGAATGAAATTCTAACAACAAATGAAGTGTGAAACGAATTATTGTTTTGATTTTTAAAAAACTATGATAGTATTTTTTTAATTTTTGATTAAGAAAGGACACTATTCTTCTTTACAATCAAAAGAAATACCGTCAGCAACATTTTTTTTCTGGTAATCATAACATGACTTTAGTGCAATTCCAGAGTAATAACTGATTGTATAGAGCATAATTTTTATTTGAAAAAGGTGGACGGAAGGCTCTGTTATGTCGTAGTCAAGCAGGGATACCTTCATTTTAATTGATTGATTGTGTAAGTTTGATTATTATTGGTCATTCGG
>JAQIWE010003883.1:0-11337 GCA_034698565.1 Campodea plusiochaeta | reverse complement strand
TTTCTGATAATTTGCATTGTAGGGCCTGAGGATGCTACTGTGTAGCGAAACTGGTTGCCAATAAATTATAAAATATATATAGAGAAGGCTACAAATTTTCGTGTTTTCATCTACCTACTACACTCTGTACTCTCGAAATTATCATTATAAACATTTATAATCTCTAAACCACAATATTTTATAACCTCTCACTAAATTTTCCTTACTTTGCAGCTAGATCCATAGGATTAACCGCAGCATCAACTTTATCAATGGAACCTTCTTCTTCTTCTGAGTAATGATAAGGTGTTTTAGGTTCCTCAACTTTCATATGACCATAATCCTTATCTGCTGGATGGAGTGTGGCTATTATATTCATTTCGTCAAACTTTGCGCCTTTGTTCGCACCCGCGCCCATGCTGGAAGAAAAATTAGGATAAACTAATAATCCAAATGGGTAAATTTAATGTGTACAATGTACCGTTAGCTCTTTAATTCAGTGATATATTCATCATACATTATCACACTACAGTATTAGCATCCGTAAGCTATCGGTTTACTAGGTAGCAGTCAAGTTATATATTACTTTATTTTAAAGCTAAGTCAGCTTTGAAGTATCTGCTATGGTATACCCAGTAAGTATTATTCTCAATAGTTAGTTAGGCCTAGCTACTAGAAGTTGTCCAAGGTAGCCTAGATCGTTGTTGGCAATCATGCTTTTAAGGTATTATAAAACATTATCATTTTCCCTATCACAGCATTTCAGATTTAAACTTTCTAAACATTAATCTTCTTCTTCTTCCGTGGACCCATGATCCATGCAATGCACGGGTTGGGCAGAATATATATATAAGTTTAATACTCAAATGCAGACCTAGGCTAAATGTAACGGAAAAACTTTGGAACGGTGCAAGGTAATGTTATGTGACCTATCCAAAATGGATATTAAAAGTATCAATTTTAACCTCCCCTGGCATACACAAACGTACCCAATCATATATAAACCTATCCTAACGTAAATCTAATTTAAGCTAACCAAACCCGACCTAGGCCTAACCCTTAGATGCGTTATCCTACCGACAAAGTTTCTGGAAGATCGGTTTATTTCATTGCAGTTTTGAAAAAGACTTTTAAATTTTCACAACACCAGGTGAATCGGAAGTTGAACCGATACCTTCAAAATAACCTAACTTAACTGTTACTACGTTTCCATGAACGAAATCACCCGAGTTAAAAAATAACCCCGAGTTAACTCGGCAAAAAAACTCTCTACAAAAACCATGGAAACAAAATAACCCGGGTTATTTGGCAGTCGAGTTAACCCTAAAAACAACCCGGGTTAAAATTTTTGACTCGAGTTAAACAGGCACGAGCGCCTCTGGTGGGCTTTCTGTAACCAATTTGTTTTCTTTTTTAGTGAAACAGGTTAAAAGTTAAAAAGAAATTTGACGAAAGTGAGTGCTAAATGCTAAAATTTATATTTTTTTCATGACCGTAATATTTCGAGAAGCTCCAATCATATATACAATCACCCTTAAAATAAAAAATTATTTCACTTTTCACAACCAAATACAGTAAAAAACACAAAGGGTTTGAATATCCAATTTATACTTATTTATTTTAATTATTTTATCGAACATTAAGCCAACAAAAAATATTTGCATTGACAAACAAATCAAAACTAACTTCACGTCATGTTTTCTATGAAATAAAGTGCAGTACCAAGTGGTGGAAAATCTTTCCTATTCTGTAATGTGGACAAAATTTGTCTGGAGAAATTTATTTGAGAAAAGTTTGTCTTAAATGTCATGTTAAAATAATCCACAATCTCATGTTAAAAATAATACAATATTATGCAAATAATTGTGTACTGGTATTGAAGCACATTAGCATGAAAGAGCACATTTCGAAGAAAAACCTGTCGTCTTCTCTGAATTGTTCTAATTGTTGAATGCAAAAGAATGACTAAGAAAATAATGTATAAATACATTGCCGATACAGTAATGAACAGTCCCCTTCTCTCATCGTCCGCCATCATTGACTTGTCCAACCTCGTTCAACCCTCTTCCCAAACGAAAACACAGCTGTCGATCCTATCGATTGGGGTCTAAATACATGGAAACGCGGCGGGTTGTTTTATCGAGTTAACTTTTAATTCGGGTCAAATTTTAACTCGGGTTATCTTCCTTTCATGGAAACATAGTACAGGTTACGGTAACGTACCAGGAAAAGTAATAACTTAAAACTCTCTATGTATATAAACAAGCATGTAGTAAAGCGAAATACATCTGGTGTCTCTAATCCATACTTCACCAGAAAAAACTGTCCCAAATTTCAAGCCTTAATTCTATGAGGTAAGAAAGCAGTGTGAAACAAGACAATGCAAACCCTCAGGGCTGGAGGACCTTGTCTGTAGGACAAATGGAACTGCACAGTTGTAGACAATGAAAATTTAGTGAAGTTTCTACTGAAGGTTTACTTTTTAAAGAATCAGGCATGCTTGCTGTTTTTTTTAATAAAGCAATCGCCATTTTGAACAATGGGAATTCTGATAACTCACTGTTGTAAAAAAAACGTGAAGAATCAACAATGAATTTATAACACGTTGTTAACTTTTATCACACATACAAAATAACATATCAGAAACACACGAAATTAACCTGGAAGTTATTTACCTTTTAAACCACAGTTAATTCGCTGCTGAGTGCGAATCAAACCCCTAAAAACTATAAAAAAACACAAAAATCACTTGTCTCCTAACAATCAAGTACATTGCGTTGTGACGTAAATCGACGAATTGATGGAGCTTGGCCAATCAGAAGAATGAAATGGTTTCTTAAGCCCGCCTTCTTTTTTCATTGTTTACCTTGACGTTCTCGTATCCAAGCGGGATTAAAGCAAATTAAATCATAAAAAATTAAGTGATGTGCAATATTATAGCATTCTACAATCACACTAACCATGTATGTCTGTAATTTTCCCGTCACTTCCCAGTTTTCTGTTGTAACAAACAACAACTATTAAAGCACTATAAGTTCTCCAATGTTGTTTTCATACAACAATAAAATCCTGTTTTTCAACAGGAAAGGAATGTACAAGGTCACTAAATGAAGGGCAACAACTTTTATAATAGCACAATATTTATTTACAAACATCTATAAATTGCATAAAACTATTTGAGCGTATTAATATAATACACATTTATAATAAACTGCAGTACAAGTACCTACATAAAACTGGTAACTATGCCTCTATCATATGCAGCAAAGAGTACATAATTCATAAAAGGACAAAAAAAATGTACAATTACACAACAGAATTTAAAATTACTCAGAATATTTTGGAATATTTTGCATGATTCAGGTACATACAATTAGTTACATAAAATAAAGGAATGTAGAAGGAATTTTATGGCACAAGCTACTGGTCCCATGGTTACAAAATAAAGTACAGATAACAAATTTAAATAACACATTATTGCAGAAATAAAATATTTTCAAAAACCATAAAAGTTAACAAATATTGTTTAAATGCATTTGTTATGGTAGGTACTCTACGTAGTTTTGTGGTACTAATCCACTCTTTCCATTTAATGTTCCTTCCAGCCAACCAGGTTCAAGGGATAGACGAACTGAAAGAAACAGAAAACAAATGATTGATAATGGTTAATCAAAACTATTAATTATTATACATGTGATTTAAAATTATAAATTTTCTAGAAATACGAGTGAAAAATCCATAAATGAAACAAAATTATTTGTCAACATTTCAGCGAAGATTTTCACTTTTATCGAGACAATATAAAATAATTTTTCGCCTTGATAAAAGTGAAGGAACTTCTCTAAAATATTGACAATGAATTTTGTTTCATTAATGGATTTTTCACTCATATTACTGGAAAACTTGAACAATAATGAATCCATGTCTCTCAGAAGTAAAATTAAAATTATAAAATTAATAAGAAATAAAAATATGACCCAATTTTAACATGTGTATTGTCAAAGTCAAACTACGAGAGAGAAAAATATGTCTATTACATTAATGGGGTTCAACAAGTGCTGTGGCGCAGGTGTAGTTTGAGGGATTTAGCAGAAGACAAATGAACTAAAAATAACAAAATAAAAAGTTCTGGGTAATAACAAAATATAAAGAACATTTTATTATTGACTTACATAAACTTATCTTCCTCCAACATATCAGCAGGAGTTAAATAATCACAATTTAAAAACGGTTTTCACCTCAAACTACACTTGCGATCCTGGCGGCTTAGCTTTTCTCGTTGAACCCCATTTAAAGGAGTTTATATACTACAAAGAAGAAGTTTGTCTTGGATAAAACAGAATAATGTAGAATGATAAGTTTTAGAAATTCTTTTCTCAGTGTAATTGTACATTGCAAATGAAACCAGTAATCATTGCAGGTTTAAAACTGTACAGTTAAGTAAATCATGCTAATAAAAAGTTTCATTAATAAGTCATGTAAAGTTATAAAGAAATTATTTCATAAGGAGAAGTCACTTTCAGAGTACCTAATGGGTCAATCAAGCACAAAATACAGTTTTGGACATCATGTTTAGATTTCAATATATTTGACATCAATTTATAAAAAATCTTTCAATAAAGCTTTAACTAACAGTGATTTGTCTGCGGAAAGTGACTGGAAACACAAAGCTTATTTTAATACAGATTTTAGGGAGAGTTAACATTTTAAAAAAAAAGTTAATCTGTTCAATTATATAAGAAAATTACTATAGGCGTAGAACAATGAATCTGTTATTGTTCAATTTATAAAATCAGAAGAAAACTGTTTTAAAATCCCCAAAAATGTAAAGAAAAAACTCAATTTATGACAACAAAATACCCTCCCGATTTCCCATACCTTTTATATTTGGCACATCAGCAGTCTTGATCATTTCAATTGGACTAGAAGGAGGACTGTAACAGTCACTTGAACTTTCTTCAGTTAAAATATCATCAGTAGAATTCTGTATAAATATTTCAGTTGAAGCTTGAGACTTTGTACTCATGGAGAGTAACATAAGGAATATCATATCAACGCTTGACAGTTCTTGGGCAGAGCGACTGAGAAAGGCAGAAATTAATTTTTTGTTTTTAATTTTTAGTCCATATTAATTTACATTATTCGCAATAAAATACTTGTATTAGTAGGATGAATTAAAAATCCGCCTTAAAGTTCTTCTATTTGTTGGATTTATTTGAACCGACTGCAGTTTTGGCTTTTAGAAAGTCATTTTCAAGGCAATTGGTAAAAATTCTCTGGTACAAAATTTAAAATATTAATAATAGCTGTTAACTATAAGAAGAGTCTATACTTCATTTGAAAATATAGAAGCGACCAAACCCCGGAGAGAGCATGTCCGCTTTCCTTGTGCGTTGAAGAAGCGATGACGCCCTCTACGGGGTTCTTCTTCTCGTTGAAGAGAGCATTACCGTACACTTCAAGTGTGGATGCTCTCTCCGGGGCGTTGATCGCTTCTATATTTGAAATGAAGTATAACAGAAATTTTCTGCCCAAATTTATAAATTTCATTAAGAAGTTTATCACAAACCATTAGTATTAAAGCAGGAGAATTCATAACTCTAAAATGGTTTGGATGTATTAGTGTCTTCATTTTATACAGCTTTCCAATAGCACCGCTATAAAATTACAAAACTTGTTAACTGATGTTTTATTAATATTATATTTTGTTGAATAAAAATGAATACAAGCAGATATTGATCACTTCCTGATACAAGTAGTCTCATCAAAATATTTCAGATTTCATTCGAGACAAATTTAGCGTGACCAACAAGCAAAAAAAAAAAAACATCTGCGTATAGCTAGCAACAACAAAAGAGCATGAAGTTTATCATGCTGGGTAGCCAGTATGTCGCCAAAGTTGTTCAACGTTCACAAAATCTCTCGTAGAAACTCCCAATACTTGAAAAAAAAAGTAAAAAGTTTCTTCGACCATTTTCTTTCTGCACCCAATAAGGCGATTGTATCTTCGCTTCGTTTTCCCACTAACACATGTGTGACATACAGTAGTAAAGGTTTAAAGATAAACCATTCAATCTGAAGAAAAAACACATTTACCACTGGAAAATCGCCTACTTTTTTTCTCCACTGGCCAACATTTTAATTGTAGGAAGAGAAAAAAAAAGAGGAATCGATTGTCTGTTGAGTTGAGTGTGGTCTGGTGAGTGGACGTGTGGTGAGGTTCAAAGGGGCAGAACAAGGAGGATTTTGGTTCATCAGGGTGTTCTGATCTGTTTCGTTCGTTATATTCAAGAAGCTTCATGGTTTTGGCAGTGTCAGATAACGATGAATTTATTCCATCTTTCTCAAGCAATTACAAAATAGATATAGTTTTATACAGAATTAAATATTGTTGACAATGTATATTTTGTAATTGCTCGAGAAAGATGGAATAAATTCAACAAAATATTGCAAGAAAAACGTATTTCACTGGTGTAATAACTCAACAGAACTATGTATTCTATATATGAAACCAGTAGCTTCCACCACGAAATATATATAAAAAAATCTACAATATTTGAAAATACGTAAATTTTAAATTGCATATTTTTTATGACTATTTTCCACCTCACAGTAATATACTTTCTTCATTATGCAAACACTAAATAAAAATAGAACATTTATCATTAATCCTTTTCGATTCACTAAATATTATAGCTAAAGGCTCATACAAGAAGAGATAGAAAACAGAGGAAATCCGGAGATTTTCGTTTGACATAAATTATGCTATCATACCGTTAATATTCCTTAAATTAGTACAATTATCCACTTTTTTCTCTTCTTTAATTTTAAATGAATATTTCAGATTAGCAGTCATATCGTATGAAAAATACATCGGCTATTAGTTTTAATCATTTTTCGAGAATAAACTTTAAGGTGGTACTGGTACTGAAATAGGATATAGACTATTATGTGTTTCAAATGTCGTAGTGCCATCTCATGGGTACAATTCCTACTATACTGAAAGAGACTACGAGAGTAACACTACTGCCATCTCTACTCCAACATCCCAACTAATATCCCCACCATTCAATTGAAACAGAGATACAAAATGTGATTTTTCTGCTGAGAGTCTACTGCCTTGGTGTACTATTACGACGGGAAAAAATTCTCTTTTTTTCTCTTGATTTTCCATGAAGAATAAGACAGAAAACGTATTAAAAATAAAACTATTTCCTGATTAATTCAAAATAAGTTATTGTCCATAAAATTCATTTGCTCTGTCAAAGTTATGTTATATTCTTTCATTATAACAACGAATAAAATGTAACCTTCCACTAAATTTGTCTGTTACTGTAAAGTGCAAACCATATTACTTCCTTCGTGCACAATAAATTTTTCGACTACGATGTGCGCTACATTTTTTTAGTATAACTGCTTGTCTAGAAATAATCGAGCGGAAAATATTAATTCTCGAAGTTTTAATATTTCTTAAGAGAATTTCATAGCTGTCGTATTTATTAAAATTCCTAGGGAAAGTTGTCAAATCCATAATAATTTAAATATCGAATGCTGTTTAATATCACCCTAAACAGAGGGGCCGAAGATTAAAAAAAATGGATGGTTACTAGTATCACCTTTGATATTTAAATTAATATTGTGATATTCAATTAGACTATCTTTTCGATTAGACTATCTTTTAACTCACAATATAGAAATATAATGCATCAGCTGTGTTTTTGTCGTCTGAAATTCTGAATGTTTATTTTTTTCATATCTGATTGTATTTTCTGTAAAAGTTTGAATAACACGCCGACATAAAAATGTCGGCGTGTTATTCAAACTTTTAAAGGTTTTTCTGGAGATGAGGAGTAATTTTTACACAGAATTTTAAAAACTCAAATGTTTTCGACACAAAATACCTACATCATACACAATAATAATAATTCAGTGATACTGTTCTCATTTATATTTTTACATTTCAATATTATAAATTATCCAAAACCAGTTAGATTTGTTGCGCTTTAAAAGCAGAAAGTAAATGATTTTTGTAGACGTATTACAGCAATACGTCTAGGATAACCAGCAGCGCCAGCTCCACATCGGAATGATTATGTGGGCTAGCTTTCAGTGTTGATGGAACTCAACAAGACGTTTCAATGTTAAATGCTAAACTTATTTTCTACATAACTCGGCTTTTGGGTGAGCTAGGTAAAAAATAAAAATATCCTCGGAATTCTCATGTTGTGTACTTCAATTATATTATTATTTTATGTTCATTGGCGTACTACGTAAGCCGTGATTTTTTTTTTTTTTTTTTTTTGCGTAAAAATGACGCCTGACTTTGAAGTGTAATTCCGTCTGAACGATTTGGAATTTTAACATGGAGTTTTGTTATGCCACACATATGATGGACTATTTTAATAATATGCTAAAAAATAATAGGGTCATTGCTGAGATTCAAAAAAAATTATAACTCAGCACTCGAAAATGTTTTAAAAAAAGTAAAAACTGCTTTGGAAATAAGAAGAATAAAATGTCTACTTAGATTTTTGGCTACTTTTCTAATAATGCATGAAACATGCTCTCGGGAGACGAGTTATTATTATTTTTTTTTTTAGATTTACTACGTGAATCTCAGCGATGACCCTATTATTTTTTTAACATATTATTAAAATAGACCATCATATGTGTTGCATAAACAAAACTCCGTGTTAAAATTCCAAACCGTTCTGACGGGATTACACTTCAAAGTAAGACGTCATTTTTACGCAAAAAAAAATATTTTTCGCGGCTTACGTAGTATGTCAATGGACATAAAATAATAATCAGTATAATTGTCAAAGTACACAACATAACAATTCCGAGAATATTTTTATTTTTTACCTAGCTCACCCAGAAACCGAGTTATATAAAATAGAAGTTAAGCTGCCAAATTGGCAGTTCATGGTGTTGGATTTAACTGACACTGATTTCCATTTACGTCTAGGACGGTTCTGTCTTGCAGGTCTCTGGTATTAATTAACATCAATAAAACTTTATTTTAAAATCATAGATATAATTTCATTGTTAGTAGTCAATTTTCAGCTGGTATTAAATTCTCTTTACTGGAACTAAGTCTGTAGAAAGACGATTTATTTTTAATTTTTTTGTATGAGTACATTGCTTAGATTGCTAAAGATAAATAAAACCCTTGATAGATATACTTCTCTAACACTAGAGAAGCGTATAGGTTGCCATATGATCAGGATACTTTCAAGATTTCCCAGCGAACTAGGATAAACGGAACCCATTTCCCGTTATTGAACACATTTTTTTATTAGGTATTCAGTTTGTTCATTATGGAAGTAATAACTGCGACTAGAAAAATATTATTGTTCATTAGGCCACTAATATTAAATAGAAACAAAGCTTTATTCAGAAAGTTACCTTTTTTTATTCTATTTTAGTATTTCTTCTGAAATTTATGAGGTAAATCTATGAAATGATTTTTTTTTAAACATTTGCCATTATGAAATACACTTTCATCATGTGAACGACATAATTCAAGTTAATATTTATTTATTATTCTTTATATTAATGAATGCAATGAAAATAAATATATACTGACATATCTTACATAGTAAATAAATTATCAGTGACACAAAATATTCATGTGTCTGGTCTGATGCGAACCCACGTCCTCGAGCCTATCGGGCAGGTGTTTTACAGCTTAGCTACAGACACAGGGCACCTGCGCGATAGGAGACCGGGCATATGAATATTTTGTGTCATCAATAATTTATTTACTACGTAAGATATGTCAGTACATATTTATTTTCATTGTATTTAATTCCCTTACACTTTAATAATTGTTATTACAATGAATGCATTTATCAGAAACTCAGTAAGAAATATATTTGCTCAATCCTCTGTAGAAAAGCTTTATTCAAAAGTGAATTAATTCTGAAACATCCTGAAAATCCAAAACCGTAATTTGGTTTGATATTTTAGTAAGCTATATATCAGAAAATTTCAATGTCAAAAAATCAAAAAGTGAATTTGAGAGAAAATTTATATTCCCTACAGATTTGATAACACATGATTTTGATTTCATGCTGATGTCTTCATTCTTTTTGTTCGATAAATGATTATTTTTAGTGATAAATGTGTGCAAGGTGACTGTCCTCTGTGGTCAAGAATTTTTTTAGAAAATATTAAGTATAATGCATGCTGTTTGCCAGTAATATATTCAACTCCTTGGAAAAATAGTTGTAATAAGTGACAACAATAGAGTATAATTATAGAGTGCCAATAACCAAATCTGTGATACTGGAGAATTTCTTATGCCTCTATAAACTCAAACACTACTAATAGATCTTCATGAAAACTGTTTTACTCATTTAGAAATCCTTATAATTGAACGTTTTTGGTGAAATGTTATATGTCAAACACATACAGAAGACAATTTATAATTTGTCAACAACACTGTGTACTTTAGAAAAGAAAGGAATTTCTATTTTCTTGAATTATTAAATAAAATACTCCATATTCCTCTAAAATTTCTTGCACGATTGTCTCTGTGAATTAAACTTTCAAAATATAAAATTATACAAAATATTAAAAGACTAATAATGGAACAAATAATGAAACGAAGTTTGGTATGTTTACTTAATTATATTATATACTATGTTCTGATCATTTACGGAGGGTAAGGGAAGGACATTAATGAAGCACTACTGCTCTATTAATGCAGAACAAGTTTTGTTACTGTTCCGTTATACTTTACAACAAAAAAATATACACATATATGTTCAAGTACTTCATTTCATAATATTCAATAGAAATAAAGTACTTCAGAGAATATAGTAAAGTTACAATATGCACAGTGGTCAGTCACGACATCAAAATTCAACTTTTTAATTTTTGATCACAAAATTTTATAACTGACCTCTTTATGATAAGTTTCAATTGATTCAGTAGCCTAATTGTAAATTACTTATTAATTTTTACAGTTTACTAAAATCTCACTAGATCATATGACTAGATGACAGCACTGTCTCCCAGACATATAAAATAATGAGAATTTAGTGAACTTTAATAAAGGGTTACTTGCATGAATTTCCATTTTTCTGTGATTTTCTTGTACCTTATATTATTAAAGAATTTTTGCAAAAAGTTGGACATTTTTTGACCCAACAGATCAAGAGATATTTCTGTTTATATAGTCGATAGATATTCCACAAGGTAGCAGAAATCGACCTGCTTAATTTCGCTGCCTTGAGAAAATATGCAAATTATTCATTGAAAAACACATATCAGCACACATATCTATTAAGTAGTAGCAAAATTGACTTAAAAATAATGCAAATTAATCATTTTATTCATATATCAGCAGTT
>JAQIWE010003882.1:0-11339 GCA_034698565.1 Campodea plusiochaeta | reverse complement strand
GATAGAGAAATAAATCAACAACATTTAACAGAGGAATGGATATTATTCAAAAGTTTGATGATTCCATATTGTAATAATAACCTCTGTTGCTCTCCAGAAAACTTTTTCATTTTTCAATTTTCAGTAATTGAATAGTTTAATTAACAATACTGTAAATAACTATATAGTTCTGACTGTACTTATTTCAGAAGTATTAACCTTGTTTGTTATAAATAGTAATGAAATGGTGGGATTTCAGATAGTTGAGTCTTGAAAAATACATCAGAATACAACTTCAAAATCTATTAGTATAAAACATAATGTCTTGAAGTTAGTTCTTGCGTTTTCTGCATTATTCTTCAGATTTATTCTAACCTAACCTTAGCTACAAATAATTCACTCATGATATCTTAACTCCAATGAAATGTGACTTCTTCCAACTTAATTCATAAAGTATATCCCATTCATAAATCCATCTGTTACACGCCATTCACAAAAAGACATTTCTCATTAAACTGCTCATCTTTCCCCATGTTGCTTTGACTTAAGTAAGCGATCTCATTCGACAAAATCAACTAGGCTGAATTATCCCTTAGGGAGACACCAAGTAAAAGAGAAGATTGAATGCAGCCGACCGTGATGTCTTGCCTTGCTGGCTTACAAGTAGACTTCACTTTGCCAAAGTTCAAGAAAATTTTCTTTGCCATGTGTTTGGATTAATTGTTTCGTAAGGGAGAGCTTATACGAAGGAACATCGTAGAAAGTTAAGTTGAAACATTTAAGTTGGTATGGATTCGGAACTTTTGGAATAATAAAAAAAACAGCATTAAAATAATTTAGTGCCGTCTCAAATTGGTGATAATTATCTTATTTATGTAGATGACTTATGAAAATATTTATTTGCGTTCGCTTTCGCATAAATCCCACATTGAACATTGACAGTCTTCGTATTGAGTTTTTTTATACATAATAGTAATTGTTTACATCTGTTGATTTCAGTTTCTATAAGTCTAAGAGTGTCGTCAATACACAGTCTAAATAATTAATTTTTTCCCATTTTTTTTTTTTACATATTTTTATTTTTTATACACGTTCGAAAATAATTATAACCGATTTATCACTGAGATTTTATTTGAATTCATTTCACTTCAAGAATAATATTATGAAAGCACTTTATTGCTGCTGTAGATTAGTTAGAAATTTCTTAATGTTACTTTTATGTAGTTTTGAGGATAATTTTGTGTTATTAAAAAAATTACATGAAAACGAAGTAATTAGTTGTATTCTTTAAAAATACAGAGATACAAACAAAGTGTTGCTGCTTATGAAGAAGTTCTATAAATAACAGCAGCTTCAAAGTATGGTTACTAGTTACTCGAGTAAAGCAAAAACTATATAAACAGTGCAATAAATCAATGGTGTGAACCCTTCATCAAATTAAAAAAGATCAACACAAAACGTCAACCTTCTTAGAGAAAATAATTCGCGTCTTTTCCAGACCCCACGTCAGTCAATACTTGTTGCAAAGTTCTTCAATGAACAATATACAACATCTGTTCATTTTTTATCAGCTTCGGAGGAAACTCTTAATAAAGAGAAGAAAAACGACTTTACAACGACATTTTCTTATAACTTGAATCATTAATCTTTTTAAAGGAAGATTTTACAAGCAACTTTTAATATAAAACATATCATGAAAGTTTCACCCTTTTTGGAGGTCTTGCTACTGTATAATGCAATTCAGATTTTCTCGCAATAAATGTCATTATGTTATACAAGAGAAAATAATTATTCTATGGTCCATTTAAGTCCACATCTGATTATACAAGTACTCTCTACTACACTTTATGGAGATCTACACACAATTCAGGGGTGGGCAAAGTTGGATTATGCCTTCAGGCGAAATGGAGTAGAAATGGCTGTTCTTTGCTGATTTATAATATTTAACATTAAAAAACATTATCAAGCTAATGATGATATGATGTCTCTGCAATATTGCAATTCGCTCAGTGAAGTTAAATAGTTTTCCACACAACATTTAGAAAGTAACTTCTCTGATTACATGCAAGTCTGTTATATAAATTTGATAATTTTCGTTCTTCCATTTTCTTGAAGTTCTTCAGTTGGAATACTCAGTCGAAAGTCACACATAAAGATATTGGCACTCGTTAACTAATTTTCAATTCACTTATTTCTTCACGGAACTCACTATACATATATTATAATAAGGTTTTAAAATCTTTAATAATTCCGCTCCGACGATTTCACAAACCAGTTTTTCTCCTTTTAACTTTGCTGTTACTGTTAAGCATACCGCAGAGATAATAAAGTAGTGAAGGAAGAAATTGTCATCTACAGTATTATTGCTATACTGCATATCATTCAGCAGTTTGGGTTGTACATAGTAAACCATCCATCCGTCAACCGTGCAGGTTTAGTATTTCCACACGATGACGTATCATTGAGAAAGGTTTGGATGCTCATTGTTCCCTGCTATCTGGAAGGCAGAGTGGAGAGTAATGAAATTTTATTTCAGTTTTACAGTGCCATTCCGAAGCTATCAGACTGTTTGCAGAAGTGAATATAGAGTATGAGGACGATGCTAAAATACTTTTCCAAAAGTACTATATAATACTGTATGTTAGAGTTAAAGAGATGCCTGCTAGCAATAATATAACAAACCGTGATGGACTATGAACAAGAAAAAGGGGGGATGGGGAGATAATGATCGCAACTCATGAAAATTATTTTGCATATGAACATTTCGTAGGCAGTAGAACGAGCGAGTAATTTAAATGCCTCAGGATTTACAACTGCACCAAGATGGACTTCATAGTATAGCAAAATAATAGGGTGAATCTGCATAGTTCGAAATTTTGTGTTTTTACTGCAATGAAAAATGTATAGTTTCGAAACGTATTAAATTGTTGACTTTTAAATGATATGTAGAGGCATATTACTTATTGAAGCCACGAACACCATATAATGAAGCAAACATAGAAGTTACGCGGAAATCAGTTCACTGAACCATTTCTGGAAAATTATCATATCCTCAGTCCACAAATAAAAATATATATTCCATCTTAAAAGCTCAACAACATGTTCAGTAAATACGTGGACTTATGAGTTGAGGGCAACCGAACAACAATGACGAATATATAAATACATTATGAGATACATTAGTGTAATTTACACCATTTTTTATTCTATTAGTATTTCTAAAAGCAGATTAAATTTTATTTTGAATTTTGAAATAATTTCATAAAACGAAAAATATTTTTGGTAGGATTATTTTATTGTTTATAGAGAATATTAGTTATCACACCATCAATAATATTTTTATGTCTTTACCCTACCTACGGATCATAATTTAAGAAGTAGGTTCTTCAAAAATATTTCAGTGTTGCATTATATTTATTTATATTCTGAACAATAGTAGATATGTAAAACAACTTCAAAACCAGTTCATAAAAAGTTCTGAAAGAAAAACAGCAATTTCCCCACCATTTCCCATCTGCATTTTCCCTCCCAACGCGTTTTGAACATTTTAACAGTTTGAACATGTAAAAAGCCCTTGAGCCAACAAATCCCTTCTGCCATGACGTTAATGCCATTATAAACACTTCATTGTTCTTTATTTATTTTCATTTGTACGAAACTCTATCCACAACTGTTACGAAATGAAATGCAAAACTACTCGCCTCGCTCTCTATTTACAAAAATAACTCCATTTTGCAAGTCTAACGTCAAGTTTTGTGGATGCAGTAACAACATACTTGACTGTTCTTGCATCGCATTTTACCCTTGGGTGCTACTAAGTAAATTTGTATACATTTTACACCCGAAGCGAACTTTTCAATGGTCAAAGAGGATGGGCACAAACGTTCACAAGACACATTTGGATATGAGTCGTGAGAGTGCTTTTTAAAGTGTAACAAAAAGGTAAAAAGTACAATATACTTTTATAGAGATTAATATAGTTATAAATACGAGGTTATAGTTGTAAATACGAGGTTACGAGGTATAAATACGAGGTTATAAATACCACACGTAACATTTTTGTTCTTCTTCAATTAAATTATTTCAGTAGATGACAAATATAAAACGTTCAGGATATGTTTTACAATATCCATGCGAAAAAATATATTTTGAAAAACAATAGGGCTAAAAATGTATCAATTTCTCTCATTTACAACGAATAATCATATAATTTCAGGCGGAGAACATCATTTCCATTGAAATCTCTTAGTAAATGTTTTATTTCATTTCACTTCTGTACAAATTTGTTTTGAAAACTATAAGATATATTGTTAAATCTTTTCATTTTGTTCATTGAAGCAGTTTGTGTTATTGACTATTAATGTATTTTGAAAATAAAAAACGTCCAATTCTCAACCCATCTGAACAAATGATGAAGCCACTGTATAAGTACACCAACACCTGTACTGAGATGAACTGTGCCATTTTACTGTACATAATTATTTCTAAAGCAGTTCTTAACAGCACAGTGAACCAGTCAGACGGACATAGCCACATGACAAATACGTCTTACCTTGCTAAACATTGAATTTATGCCCATTCCTGCCTTCTATTCGCACTATGTAGTTGTAAAAAAAAATCTTATTTCTTTTTATGTACATCCGCGTTTCCAATAGCAACTCCAGTTTACTTCTCGAATAGAAAATAGCTTTTTGTTACAATTCTATGACTGCTCCCTTGAATATGGAACGCCTCTTAAAATTTCTTTCCTTCTTTCTTTTGTATGGTGGCTTTCATAACTGGTGAGGAAAATCGGAATTGTAATAAATGTGACCCTCTGTTTTCTTGCTGTGTTTGTAACATTGTGGAATGGGAAAGGTGTATATTGCTATAGAGATGTGGGGGAAAACATTGCAATAAGTAGGATTTACAGGACGGGGTTAAGTTATTATCGCAAAGAGTTCAGTCAAACGCCAACACTAAAAAGGAATGATAAAAATGAAGAAAAATGAAATTAAAAAAATATAATTATTGGCATCAGTAATAGTGTCTTGCAACATCATCTTGATCTTGATGATGAAATTATAATTATAGTTTACAATTGATATAAAACTTTAGTAGTACTATATGAAATTTATAATGTCATCATTTAATTTAAACACTTGGAGACACACACAGTCATGATAGTGACTGTGCTAATAGTCCGAATATCTTTTGAATATGCATTGGAAATGTAAATAACTTTTTTATTTTTCTCTACTTTGACAATCATAATAATTATATTAATATTTTGGATTGCGTCACTACACCACCGAAAATACTGATATTATGCAAAAGTGTTCGAAGACTTATAAGAATTAAATATACACAGTGCTTTTATCTGCTAATATCAAGTTTAGTAATATCAAAAACTGATTTAGGAACCTCAAGATTTAAAATGCCTCTTTACAAAGTATTTTTTTCACTTTCCCAGTCAAGATGCAATATTTAACGATTTTTTAACCCTTCCAATCCCCATTGAACCCCCATGCATATGTTCGACCCTATATGCAAAAAGAAATAAGAATAAAAAAAAGGAGTGAAATGTATTTCTCTCACTTTTCTATAGTGGAAAATATTATTTTTTTCTCCAGTAGGTCGTGAATGTACAGGACACCAGTGACAAAGGGGTTGAAGGGAATTGCAAATAGGTGGTTACACAAACGATCTCTGTCTTATACGATCAAAGAAATGAAAGATCAAAAATAGAAATAGAAATGTTTCACTTTATCTGCATTCTGAGGTTGGAATAATATTTCAAGTCTGTTATTGTTTACAGTCGTCTGGAGTTCTTTGCTTATCTGAACTATATTTTTTAGGTTTAAGTATATTAAGTTAAATAAACTTTAGGTTTATAATGCACTGAGAAGTAGTGTTTATTTTTCTCAGTGAACATTTCTTAGCAGATAAGCAATATCTGAATTGCAGCGTAAAATCATTTCAAAAGTATTTATAACTGTATTATTGTTTTATCTTTATCAGAATTCCTGGTCAAATAATTTGTTTTAAGATAGAATGAAATTTTCACTACAAAGGTATTATCAACAAAAATAATGAAAATTTAGCTACACAAAAATGAGATGTATCGTTTGCTTAGACGATTACGTAATTGTTAGATGCAATCAGAACTAATAATAATGATAATCCAGTATGTCATGATTACTATTTTTCACAAATTTTCTAAAGATCTAAATAAAATAATACTAGCGTTATTAAATAAACGTAATACGTACAGATAATAGAACACTAAAAACATTTCTTTTGCAAATTTCCACCACGAAAACAAAGTTTGTATAGTGAACCGTTTGAGTTTTCCCTCTTCTGCACTCCACGAAATGCGTCCGTTGTCACTTTTTTTCTCTTCTGCTGTACTCATCTTTTCTTTCCATCTCTCAGCCATTTTTCTTTTGTGTTCTTTTTTCCTCTTTTTTCTTCAACCTCCATGCTGTAATTAATGACTCAAAACCACTTTCCAAAATAACCCCAAAAAGTGAAAAGAAAAAAAAAGTGGTGATAAAAGCAGCGAGCATATTTTAAATGGAATTTTTGTTGGAGTATATAGGTATACAGTTGAATTTACAGAACATTAGCAATAAAAATTTGTACTATAGAAGTTCTGCAGAGTTTCCAGGGAGTTGATGAATTGTTTTGTAAATTGCAATGAAGGCATAGTATTACAGTGTTATATGGCAGTTAGTTCATATAGAGCAAAATCCACAAATAATCTGTATGGTAATATGTATAGGTATGGTGTTGTTCAAATTACAGTGTTTATTGTAATTTGTATGAGGTATGTTAAATAGTATTAAATTGCTTTAGCAGTTCATAATTTATTTTTGAATAAAAGTATAAAATTTCGACAATAAACTACAATTGCACTGTCAAGAACACGTTTTCCTTCTTTCAAATAAAAAACATTCACGTCATTTAAACTGGGAATCAAAATAGTGGAAATTTTAAAAAGAATAGTTGGTTTTAAGACTCTTCAAATCAATGTAATATTGGAAGATAAATTTGGTTACCGTAATTTTTACCAAACTTCGATTACCTTTTGGTTTTACTCACAGTTTTGTTACAATAGCTTAATGCTTTGAATGTTACAATAACTCAATGCTGTGACTATTGAACTCTAAATCGAATCCCAGGCTAATCAGTATTTTTCCATATTGTACAACATGATTTGGAAATGAAGTATTAACTGAAAAACAGACACATTTGTTTTTGCTCATTTGTATTGTAATGATATTGTCATCAATAATTCGTTCGTTTTTTTGTCATCCTTTGAAGCGATAATCTCTCACTTCGCTCATTTACTGAATATTAGATTATAATATAATGATCTATTAATCCATTTTCGAATAATGTCAACTTTGATCCCATAGAAGTGAATATTGCTTTTTAGCATTTCGGAGAATTTATTGACCTTTCATGGAAAATATTGTCAAAATGAAAGAGAAGGTGTTCAAAATATCAATTTCAAAAAATAATTTGTCATGTTAAAATTTCTATATTTTCATAAAAGAAGTAATCTCCCATCGTTACAAGTCACCACAGATCTTGCTTTTCTGTACAGCTATAGTTTAGTATTCATTCATTAATAATATTTTAAATGTATATGATGAGAAATAATAAGCATCACAATCATAATATTGTTTTAGGATTTGCACTTAGTGAGCTAGAATGAAAGTGAGTTTTGAAAAGAATTATAAAATTTCCAACATTCCTTGAAATTTTCATATTTATTAAACCAAAATAGTGTATTTCTGATTATTTAAATTTATTATGCGTTACAAAATAACAAAAATTATGCGTTACAAAATGCATACATTTATTTTCGTATAAAGAACTAAGAATCTCATAAAGTTCAGTATTCTATAAATGATTGCAAGAAACTTCTATAGATATAAAGTATTCCAATCTGTATGCACGTGAACTGAGAAACATATATTTATTCCTTTAATCAAGATCTTCTATTTGAAAACTTATGTTATCTCTATTCTTACTCTATCCATTCAGTCATAGATCATACTGTCAAGAAATAGATCCAAAACTTTTCAACTCGATTGAGCTTTTCGTTTATCGCTTTCGATAAAAACACTTCATTCGCTAAGAAAAGCTAATCTCTGTAGGTTCTTTCAGCTTTGTACAAAAGATTTGAGTTGTACCCCCAAGGGAGATCACTGGGGGGCAGGTGGCGGGGGGGGGGGGAGGTGCGTGTGTGGCGGGTTGCGTTCAATGAAAAAGGGGAAATATCGCGAGAAGAGATTTACCAACTTATTTCCGTCGACTTTCAGAAAGTAAATGTATGTGTTATCAGCAGGTTATTCTATATGAATGAACACATTCCAATACAAGCAACCATTATAATCGATCTTTACATTGACATAAAACATATTTAGTTGAATGATATTCTTACTTAACAGAATTATTACTTTCGTTGCAGATTTTCTGATATTCAGTGACGCGAGTGATTAACAATTTTGTATTGCTATATTATCATACCAAAATATCGGATAGTTACATTTCAGTTTTAAAACGAGGCAATTATTTCATCAGAAAAACTCACCAGAAACTTAGATTGAAAATATTATTATTCTTTAGTACCATAGAAGCTGTTATGCAGACTTCAGAAGTTGTTAAACAGACTATAATTATGATAGTGAAGCCCGTTCATTAAGTTATTTGCTTCTTTTATATACTATCTTGATGACAATATTGAGATTTTTAACTTTGTTCATATTTAAAAATGAAGTAAAATGATCCGTGTAAAACAGTTAATCTTTTATAATACTGCATTATACAATCGGAATATTCGCACAATAACATCTTCCAAGTATTACCCGTTGAAAGAGACGACATTCTGCAGTATTTCCAGCCCTACTCCGACAGCAATAATTACATTTATCAGTTGGAAATAACATACTTCTTCTCTGACAGTTAAGCGATAACACAATGCTGTACTGGGAGAGCTGCATAAATTCACATGTCAAAAGTTTCACACAATGATATATCGACATTATACTTTTCTAACTTGCTGTAGGATAAAAGAGGGAAAAAATTGGCCAACTACAAATATGTTGGAACTATTTGAAAATTTAATCCAATGATTTTAGAATTTATGGGTTGAAAAAGTTGAGAATTGTTACTGAATGGATTTGATGGAGTTTAAGAGGAATAATGTACATGATAGTGAATGTTATTTTATATGTCAATGTTTAATATATTAGAGAAAGTATTCAAAAATACGGATGTTATAGAACAAACTATAGAATATCATATAGAGCATGTAGTTTTATTACTGGGGTATTGCATTAGTTTACTCGAAGTTGTAAAACATGATATTGATAGGATGTATTCCAACAGTAAAATGTACCAGAATTATAATTTCCTACACTTTTATCTTCTGTCAAAGTAAAGGCGTTACACCAGAATATGATGGATGTTATGTTAGTTTTCTTGACATAATATTATTTAATATTCAAATCTGAAGTTTGAATGTAACACTCACTTTTAAGTATTGATCAAAGCATCAGAAGCTGATTTTCATAATTTCAGAATCGTCAGAACTACATATGAAAGAGAATAATTAAGTACATTATAATTTTTCTATGATTTTTCTGGATCTGTTATATACACAGCAATATTTCGTCTTTACATAATTTCTTGCTTTGAGGTTTTTCAATTTCTCCTTCAATGAAACCTAAATTTGTGAGAGAAAACTAATTCTTAGCAATTCATATCTCCTAACTACATACAGTACACTGTCTCTTTTGATGCATAAGTGAATAAAATGTCTCATAAAATAATCCGAACATTGAAAATTCATTTCTCACTACTTGACTTTCAACATTCTAATCTTTCCTTATTTCATTCTAACATGATTGCAGAGAAAACATTTCCTGTGTAGCGAATCGTGAAGAAAAAGAATCTCTGTCTGTTAATAACTCATCTTTTTTCATGTTAATTATTCAGCACAAAACCGTTTTGCCTTCCAGTTAAAAGGACAAAGTGAGACGGTACATTTTCTAATGAATTCCCTAAGTTAAACTTCTGTACATTTCAAATGGAAATTTAGACAGCAACAGGGAAAAGACGTATTCTTTGAAATGAAATTGCTTCAAATGTTGTTTTGATAGATGTTTGAAATCACTCAATTATTAAAGGAAAGGAATGAAGTTGCATCCGAGATGAAAAGTTTATGTTGATGTATCTGTAGGTTTACTATGTTAGATTATTACCGATATTCTACAATATTGTGAGAATGCGTTGCTAGAAACAAGAAAAATTAACAGTATACGGCGGATAATTGTAAATAATGAATATTAATATTACTATTGTTGGAAAAGAGATTAATTTTCTGATAACAAATTGAGTTAAATTGTGTGAAAGGTCAAATTGCATAATATCTTCAATAACGATAATAAGTTTTCAGAAGATGGTTAGGTCTTAGGTGTAAGTCAACAAATGAAAGTAAAAATGAATTGTACAATTATCAATGATTTCAATATAACTATGAACTAACGATAAATATGGATGGTATTGTTACATTAATTAATATAGAGTAAAGAATTTCAAATAGCCTACGTAACGAAAAACAAACATTTTTAATGCAATAGTAACAAACAAAATTAATGAACTTTCTGTAAATGATTAATGATTACAGAACAAATACCATCATGAAAAATTAGAGGTTCATCTCCTGCTGTGTGCTACAAAACCATCTCAGTTTTTTCATTCTATCCTTGTGTGTATTTGTGCTCATTTGAAATTTCCTTTCTGTTAATGTGTCGGACACAGACGTATGATTTTCCTCTCTTTCTTCTTCCATTTTCTTTTTCTTCTCCCTTATAGTAGAAAACGTGATGGAGAATTTTAAAGAAAGAAAAGAAAATGGGGCCAAAAGAAATCCAGTGATGGGCTTTAAAGAAAGGAAATATCTCACAATGAAGGTTATCATAAGCTCACTGAAGAAAGTCCATCCAGGTGGAGAATGAAGACGGTATTTATTTAGAATGACGTAACATTTATATAAAATATAATTATTTTATATTTTTATAGGAAGAATAGTTTATAATTTAAACCAAATTCCAACTAATTTAAAATAAATGTATATTGTAAAGAATTACGGCATAATTTCGCAACAGTTATTGTAAATATTTGTCATTGATTTGAAAGTAAACGTTATTATTGAAGATTATAATTATTATTTTTTATTTTCACAAAAAATGGTCACTTTACAGTTTGTCTCAATGGTAAATTCCAGGCAGGGAAATTTTTGTAACAGTGTGAAAACCTAATCCTCTGTAATCCTTTTGTTGTCCTTTCAAATTTTGTAGGTTATA
>JAQIWE010003881.1:0-11339 GCA_034698565.1 Campodea plusiochaeta | reverse complement strand
TCTAACGAAATGTTTTGTTGGTGGAAGAAACGAATTAACTGTTGTCTTTGATTTATGTGTGTGGTGCATTCAAATACCCATGTATGCCCCATGTATTTAAGTACAAACATAACTATCTAGGATATAACTTATTTAAAATAATAAGTTGTGAATTTTATAAATGCAAAAATTCATTTTAGTTTTCAAAAAGTTCATTAATTTCTGAAACATTTTCAACAAATAGTAAGCTATTATTTCGTTCAAAACTGAAATTTATTTAAATTTTGGATAGGCTATTTTTTTAGCAAAATCATTAGTATTCCCACTCTGCAGGTGGAAATTTGTCGTTTTCAGGGTTTTTGAAGTCCTGCTTTTCATGGGTATCTCACTTGCACAACCAAAGTGAGCTGGCAACTTTACCCTACTTTGTGCAAATCTACCCTGCCCCACCAGACATCAAAATAACATTTCAGACAACTTACTCTAACTCCACCCCCTTTTTGCACTTGTACAGGACATGAAAATAGGGCTCCAAATGATACTTTAAAAATACCCACTGATTTAAATATCAAATGCACTAGTGATTTATAACCTCTAGTGACTAGACCTATTATATAAAAAATGTAAAACCAAAAACATAATAACTTACCGTAAGACTTTGATAGTTATTTACTTATAACTTAATAAAATAACTACTGCATTTCATAAATCCACAAAGTATTTGATACTAAAGTTTAATTTTCATGTTCAGAACACTATTTGTTTTATGATATATCCACAATTCCACAGTGATAATTACAAATGTGTTACATTATACAGGTAGTGTATTCTACAATTTCTAAAGTATTTACTCTTGTTTCGTCACTTACCGAGTAAATGCTGATTGGATTCCCGTTCATATTTAAATGTCAATCTTCCATAAGATACATGGTTGAGATTTTTGAGCCATTCAAAGTAAGATACTGTAACACCACCAGCATTAACAAATAAATCAGGTATTACAAGAATCTTACGATCAATCAAAATCTTATCTGCTGCTGGAGTTGTTGGCCCATTTGCAGCTTCAGCAACAATCTACAAACAATTCAGTTATTAGGAAGTTATAGAAAGTTAACTATACACAGTAAACTCAACATTGTAATATTATAATTGTTATTTCAAAGAAACTGAACAAAGTTAGTGAGTTTATTTAAAAGTGTTTTACTAGCAATATCATAGCTTACTGCTATAGAACTTACAGTTGTATGTTCCTAAATTTAGTTGGCAAAACTTATTCCATCTGGTCTAGATAATTTGTTGAGAATTTTAAAAGCATTTTTTCTTGACTTTAGTAGGCTATTCACATTAATGATTTGAAGTTGTAAATGAATAGTGTTGCATGATGACATATAAATTGTGTATTTCTTGATAATTATTATCAATATCAATGCTATTATGAATAGGCTACTGCCAGCAGTTACAGATTGTATGGGATGCAAGTGGAATGTAGTGATCATTAAAAATAGGTTGATGGTTAGATGGTATGACAAGAAGAACCAACCTATTGTCTATGTTTTAACACATCTTTAATATGAGGAATAGCATGGGCACTAACATAACTGTTTTTATTTAACCAATAAAACAAGTTTATTTGACTTTACCTTTGCTTGAATTTTGTGTGCGTTTTGTTTAGTGATAACTTTCTCAACAGCAGCAGGAATAAGAATGTCACATGGCTCAAAAAGAAGATCTTCTCCTTTGTATGGTGTAGCACCAGGGAAACCAGCAATAGTACCATTATCAAGTTTCCATTCTTCCAATTGCTAACAGATCAAAACATATTTGGTTACTTAACGTAGTTGAATATTAACAAGCATAGGTTCATATCTTTGTGTAGTGATAGTGTTTGTGATTGACTTATTTATGTTTGATTAATGTATAATAGGCCTATATGGAAAAATATATTATCAACGTCATTTTTCTACAAGTGCATTAACTGCAGTACGTTACAGCAATTGATTTATTGAGTGCTATTTATTTCCATTCAGTAAACATTATTTTTTATGTCAAGCAAAAGTTTCAATTAAGTGTAACTGACTAATGTTTTAGGTCAATGTGGAGAATTGTGAAGTGAATTGAATGAAGAAAATGGTTTATAGGCTCTAACTATTTTCTTGTGAATATTTGTGGATTAATATGTTGATTGAATGAACTACGTGTAGTAACATGTCAGCAAAATAAAAATCTTAACAATTGGAAGACAACAAACAAAAATTTGAAAGTTAGAAAAAAATATAACGAAACAAGTGTTTTTTTTTGTCTCTAGAAAAGTACGATTACAAGATCAAAAATCAATTTCAGCATATAGAATTTTTATATTTTATAACATAAAATAAATAAAAATCTGATAATACATTTATTGCACAGTACAAGCTATCAGACATCGCTAAACTAGTGTTGAATAATAAATAACTCAAAACTGTTTATATAAAAATTACAAACAACAAATAATGAATTATCAGTTTTGGTGACCTTAATATATTTAGTGGTGATTTGAATCCTAATAGGTTTCAAAACATTATCTTGCCAAATGGTGAGTACTTGTGTAACTGAGGACTACAAGAGAAGTAGTAACCTGAAATTTAGAATTTTTAACTTAGAAATTTTTAAATGTCTATAGAAAGAATAATTTGTTGTGCCTGAAATTAAAAAAAAAAATGTAGGTGTGTATTGATTTCTATGGAATTTGAATTAATTTCGGATTTTCAAGTCTATATTCAAAATTCACAAAGATTAGATGTGTAGCATTTGACTATGTATTTCTTGTGAATATTCACCATTTTAAAAAAAAAAAAAATAATAATGAATACCCGTCTTTTTTTATAGTGCCAGTGAAGTGCTATAACTAACATGCATTCAGAACAGTTAAGTACTTGCTAGAGAAATTGTGCCACAAGATTATTAAAATAATTAAGTGGCAAACAGATAGGCTCCACAAACTATTATCAGAACTGATGAAATTAAGTTATACTATTTATGTAATATTATAACCAAGTAAATGAAAATCATTCAATCTATGGCTCTCATAAATGACAACTTATAAGAAATAGTTTTGTATTAAAATTGTTAAGGTAAACATTCTTAGATTTTCACTTGTAGCCCTCCAAACTTTTTAATTAAAATGTTATTTAACTTAGTATTAGTGAAATAATTCTTATTTTTTTATTTTCTATTACTATATATGTAAAATAAGAATATATTTTCTATTATGTAAAATAAGAAAAAGAATTCTGGAACTAAACAGTAATTTTGTTCAATACTTGCATATTATCTAGAAATTAAAATTACTTTTGAAAGTAATGCACTCAACAGTTAGTAATATGTTCATAAAATCTTCACATTACAACTAATGCCTAGATGTTAGTACCCCTCATTGCAATTATTATTTATCTAAGTTAACAATTAATAACATTAACTTTTGAAGAATATGAGCTATACTTTGACTTTCTTACCAAATTAATCTAAGCTCCACAATATTAATGTAAGTAATGATAACACAAATGAATTTCCAAACCAACTGTTTGCTTACTGTTCTAAGCAAATACGTACTATCTGTAAATAACTTAAACTAAATAGTAACACAACACATCAACATATTCCAAAACACACAAAAAGTCCATTACCTTAGGATCAATTCCATTTTCGTTGTAAATTGCAGCATCAACTTCCTTCACCCCAACGCAAGTAGCGCCAGCACGTGTTAAATAACGGCATGTATGTAAGCCTACATTCCCAAATCCCTGAACAATAAATGTTTTGCCACCCCAACCAGGTGTTGTGCCAATCAATGACATGTAAGCAGCTTCCATGATAAAGTTTTCAATTCCATGAAAAACACCACGACCAGTTGCTGATATTCTCCCGTGGATACCACCTTGGTTGATTGGTTTCCCTGTCACGCATGCATGTGCATTGATATCCAAGTGACCTACAAGGTGAGAAATTCAATCACCTTCCATTTCCAGTTTAGTTTAAAGTTAGTAAGAATGCAGTTTATTGTAAGGTAGCAATTTTTGGAGTTAATGTAATTTAAATGTCACTTGCTTTCTTTGAAATTAGTTGTCGATAGGATAGGTAATACAACTTTTTAAATTATAATAATAATATCTGCTTTCAAATCTCAATTTTAAAAATTTACTATTTTGAATGATTAAAGAAAAATTATTTCAGTTTGTCTAAAGTAAGTTATGTTCAAACTCATAATGAAAAATAAAATATTTATATAAACAGTTTATTCAATTTGAAACCAACAGTTTACAGCACTTTTCACAAAATATCAAGCAGTAGAAAAGGAAAAAGAATACCAGTCCACAACAAAAACAGGAAGAAATAAGAAACAAAAATGTGCAGTGTGTTTCTGAATGATCCTTACATTTGTAAGAAGTTTAAAAACAACATAATTTAGTGAAATCAAGCTTATACTAGGTTAATGTTCATAAATAATGTCAGTGTTAACAAAATAAATCTTCTGTATCTGTCATCTTGGATTGCTAATGTTTGTACACAAAAATCTATTGTCATATATTACATAATATTAAGCTTATGAAAAATATATTATGAACTGAAAAAGGGATATTTGGTATTGTCCAAAAGAATTACCCAACCAGATATTTTAACTGAACATATGTAAAGAACAATTTAATTGTGCAATATCTAAACAGCTGAAAAGTAAAATCTGCCCAGTTACATTATTGCTGTAATTTTCCATGGCATTGCACAAACATTTGTTATTTGGAAATTATTGCAAAATACAGGAAATTATTGCAGCTGTAAATTAATTACAAAATATTTCCACTTGTTGCGAAATGAAATTTAATACAGGCGATAAGTTTTAATCTGAGCGAAAGCGTGACTAGCGTTAACTCACCAACTGTATTTGCGTAAGTGTCAGCAATCCAAGCCATTTCTCTTTCACCAGTACCCATATCTGGTGCAGGAACATCAATTCCAGGCCCTTGCAAACAAAATGAGGCATAACACATTCAGAAAAACAGCAAGATAAAGAGCATTCAGAGCAGTAAGGAAAGAAAGAGCATTCAGAGAGCAAGTGCAGAAACAAAATGTTAAACCATGCCAGTATTAGTGCTGCTAAACTAAGTGCTATATAGAATTACCAGTGGGAACAGAAAGGTCACATGTACACAAATTGTGGGGTTAAATATTGTTATTCCCTCAATGTTGCGTAGTTATGAGGAAATAAATCTTACCAATAGTTTTAGCATAGGTGTCTGCAATCCAAGCCATTTCTCTTTCTCCAGTACCCATATCTGGGGCTGGAACATCTATTCCAGGTCCTTTGGAGTATGGAAATTACATGTGTCACTGGCTTTTTTATTTCAAGCAATTTAGAATTAAAGTTACTGTTTCAAACCATAAATATATCTGAATATCAATTTGTCTAAAGCTTTCACACATTTTGTTAAGATTAGATAAAAATTGATTATATTTACTGAATCTTTAAAAATGTTTTTGAAAAACATTTAACCTATTCGACATTATATTATTAATTAATTTTGAAATAAGAAGCATCACGTTGTTTAAAGTTAATGAAAATATGCCATAATTTCTTAATGCTCACATTGTGAAAAGAGCTGAGTTTACACGTTTCTAAAGAAATGGAGATAGACATTTGATACAAAATCATCCTTTCTAGATCACTTTATAACTGATATTCATACTAGCCTACAAGAAAAAAAAACTGATACACCAAATTTGTAATAATATGAAATACCAGTACTTGTTTACTGAAATATAAAAGAACAAAATAAAGATTGGTACCCTCCAATAGTCTAGGATTAAACCATCATATTACCATATGGATAAGTATTTAAGAGTAAAAGAGACTAAAACATTATGTAGAAGAACCTAAAACACCTTAATTTTTTTCCCTACTATCACAAAAAGTAAGAAACACAATATCCCAAAAGTTTCAAAATATTTTCTGATTATCAATTCATTATAATGTTTAGAGTAAAACTTTACCACATCCCCAAAATATTCATAAAATAATGTTTATACTCTTTCACCATAACACTTTTGTAATTACTGTCATTTTAAATACCAATATGGTAATGTTATTTCAGTTATGTAATTCCACTGTCAAAGCAATAAATCTTGCCTTATACTGTTTTATTACATTAATTAGAATTATTAAAATTAGAATATAAATAGCCCAAGGTTGGAGAATAAATTATATAAGCCTATAAAATTTTGCAGACCTATCTGGGAGATATGTTGCTTGCAGTTTTTCAGATAGGCTATATGACTAATTTTTGAAAATATGAATCTTACAATACTCAAAACATTTGTGAAAGGGTCTGACCCTAAAAATCCATCTTCAATATTAAATATGAGACATACCAATGAACCCTTTCTTTGAGAGTTCCAAAGAAAACCTTCTTGTGATCTTCTCCAATTCATTATCAGAATATAACTTTGGATTAAGTTTAACTCCAGCTTTTGCACCTCCAAATGGTACATCAACACAAGCACACTTAAATGTCATTAAAGCTGAGAGGGCTTTAACTTCATCAACATTCACATCAGCAGAGTAACGAATACCTGTACAATAAAGAATTTTTTATTTGTATTTGTGAGTGCTTTCAGATGCATATGTTTTCATAATTATGTGAAGATTCAGTGTATGGAGATTGGATTAGAAATTTGAGTTCATGTAATGTAAACTACCTTTCCAAATTATGAAAAGAACTAATCATATTTTTAACTTATCCATACCAGTAAATGTAATTTAAAAAATACAATGTTTAGCCTATTGTCTGAGGTTCTAAAGATAGAAATTAAAAAAATATCATTTTAACAACTCATCAACATTTCCAATAAAATTACTTTTTTTCAAAATTAGTGGTGTCATATTATTTGGTTGGAAAAATAATAATAATAAAGAAGAATAAATAATTTAACATTTTCAATAACAAAAAGTAAGGTAATTATAACAGGACTTAAAACAGTTTTCTGCATCAGTTTGTGCATCTATATGACCATGGCTATTATTTTCTGTTATACATGCTATAGTGCAACCTGTGCTTTAATATAGGTCAAAACCTCAAATCAAAATTATTTCTCAATTATCCATCGAGAGCAAATATTTTTGTTTTTAAACAGTTCATGTATGCTATCTGACATATAAACCTAAATCTGTATTTGGCTGAGGGAGAAGGAGGCAGCTTTACTTTTTAATAATAAATTAATTAACATTTTAAAAACAAACATTAACAAAAACTTATATTTCATTAAAATTACCTCCTTTCAAAGGTGTTCTATGTGGGCTGTGCTGTGCCCTGTAAGCAGTAATCATCTCATACAGTCCTGAGTCTCTTTTAACAGGAAAACAAAGTTCTAGAACATGATGACATGGTTGCATAATCCTCAGAATTCCAGCTACTTTAGCTTGTCTTTCTTCTATGCTTTTCCTTGGCTCATTCAGTTCTTCAACAAGCTGATCTTCAACTAACTGAAAACAAAATAAAAAAATCCATTATAGATCTTTATTAGCTTCACGTTTTAAAATTCATAAAATAAACTGGACCTATATCAACATAGAATGAATTCTTCACACTAAAATCATGCCAACACACTTATTATTATTATCCTTGCCAAAATAGAACTGTGGTAAAAAAAATTTCAAATAAATACATTAGGCAAACCATTAGGACATAATTTCTGTTTAAACATTTTTTTGTAGCATCATCTGTTTTAAATAGATTTCTATTCTATTTGCCTGATACACTTATTTGATGATGTGTTACCATAATTTGAAGATCAGTAAATTGAAAACTACAATAAACTCCACTGGGACTTTATAGGTGACAACAGAAAACCAGCAGAAACTATTAAACCAATTATATTAAAAGTTTAATTTCTTAGAATTCATCGTTAATTATTAATCCAAGAGTTTTACTGCTATACTGTCTGTTCATCAAGTGTGTGGTCTTCGAAAATATTCCAAAAATGAGCTTGAAGGGTGGATACCTGTCCTGGGGCATTTTACTTTCCGTGTAAGGATCAGGGGTGTTCAAAATAGGGAAGATTAAAAACATTTTAACAAATAAACGAACTGGCAGTAGAATTTAAGCAGATTTGTAGGAAAACTTATTCCTTTCTTAATATATACCGGTATACTGAATAGTTTATATTCAGTTCAAACCAAAGTTAAAGTTATATTTTCGTAAGTGTATGTCACTATTATAATTACGTTTCACCATAAACTGGTAATAATATTTTTATAAAAGATAAAAATTTTAAAAAACTGTTGTTGCAATAAAATCCTTCGAATGAAAAAATGAACTTAACTATTACCATTTTCACTTCCATTGTGGAGAACCCTGACTCAAAATTTTCCTCTTGTACAAGCCCCCCCGTCACATATTTTCAAAGACCTTTCTCGTGGCAGTATGACAGTAATTCAGTAAAGTTTTGCATTTCCATAAGTCCATTCTCCTTTAAATACTTTATAATGTAGGTAAATTACATACATAGGCTAATTCTTAAAAAAGTAAAAAACTGGAACCTATTACACTATATTATAATTCAATTATTAACTGAATTATGTGTGAAATATTTTGTTTTACGGTACCTGAATAGCTCTGTGGAAGAAAAATTCCACCATAGAGAAGAAAGCCGGATCTTCAGCATCAGGAATGGATGACAACCGTTCTGGAATTTCATGTCGAGCATTTCTTTGCTGAGTAGTCACACATACAGCACGACTAGCATTTTCTTCTAGTAGACCTTTCAACAAAGGAGTTACATTGCGAGATAACATACAAGAATACCGCAACATTCTGAAAAAAATATTAAGGAAGCTTTTTGTAAATAAAAATCTTATAAAAAATAATTTAACAGTACAGTAAGGTACATTGGGATGTTCCAGTAAATTAATATATTGTATTATAACAATTTTTTCATTTCCTCTTCCTTTTTAACATATTTGCCTGTAAAGTTGGAAGGTTATAAAATACCTGTGGCTGTGAGTTTGTGTGATGGACAAACCAGTAGCAAAAAGTTCTGAAGTTTCAGCTACAAGATTTTCCAATGCCACAAATTTTCTGCAGATGAATTCATAAAATGAACGAAATTATATAATGATAGAACCGTTAAAAATTTTATTTTAAGAACAAGATTTGATTAGTTAAGTGTTGAACTGCAATGAATTTTGCCATAGGATTTTGATACTGTTACTCTAACTTTACACATTTTTCGTATGTCTTCAAATAAAACGTGAAGAGTGAAGAGAAGACTAACAACAATATATCTTTGAATGTTATACATTGATGAAATAGTCTCGCTCTGTGGAATCAAGTTTAGTGTGGAAGAACACCTACGTGTGATGTTTAGTCCCTTCATAAGTCGTGAAAATCAATGAAGATGATTCCAATTTCCAACTTTAAATAAGTTTCAGTCAAAATTTATGCTGTAAATATTAACAAAATAATAGTACAACTACACAAGGTTGAAATCGTCTCATTCTGGTGTTTTCAATCGTGTGATTAACTCTCCTGTACGGTTTGTTTGTAAATCCTGCAAATCAAAGATACAAAACGCATTTTCTGGAAGTTTTTCTGTGATCTGTTCCATTCTTCTGGTACAGCATCACAGCACTTTCTTCTGCCTTAAGGTACATGAACCTTCTGATTTTACAGGCAAAATATGTCAAAAAAGAAGAGCAAATTGGAAAAAGTTGTTAGAACCGTTTTCGTAGTAAAAGACCTCAGCTTTGAAAACCATATTTTAATCAAAACCAGTTAAAGTTAAGTACCTGAATATCAATCAAGCCCACCAAGCGGATTTAAGATAAGGCTATTCATAGAAATTTCAGCTGTACTTTGGAACTGGGCAAACTGATGGGTTAGGTCAGGTTTGGTTAGCTTAAATTAGGTTTTGGTACCTTAGGATAGGTTTACATATGATTGGGTAGTTTAATATTCATTTTGGATAGGTCACATAACATTTGGTTGCACCGTTCCAAAAATTTTCCGAAATTTCTTATGGAAATGGACAATTTTCCATCACAATACTGGTCCAATTCAATTTCTGGACCAGTATGAAACAAGACTTAATGCCAACTAATAAAGTAACCGTTTATAGGTTTATTAGTAAGCTATCTTAACAATTCAGTTTCTCAGTAACAGTAAGAGATACTGACCTTAATAGGTCAATCTTCATTCTCTGATACACTGATAGGTCAATCTGTATTCTTTGATACCGTAGGTCGAATCTAATTCTTGGATACGCTATATTTGGTCAGGCCAGGTTTGATCATTTCAGATTTCCTTTTTCCATTACTGAGAAAACGTATTGCTGAGTTAAACTACTAAGATAGTAGTATACCCGTAACATGCATAGGCCTATTAACAAAGATCAGAAGATAGGGGGATACCTTACTATCATCCCCGGGTCTATAAAAGGGCTTTTAAAACCGAGCCGAATATGAACCTAACCTAACCTGACCAAATCTAACCTAACCGAAAATGGAGATTAACCTATCTGAGAATGGAGATTGACCTATCCGAGGATGGAGATTGACCTATCTAATCAACACGGGATGATAGCAAGTAAAGTAAACCCGAAGATAACCCTATATACCTATTAGTAGCTTAGGCTATGGTAAACTAATTTTCGACCGGTCTTAGAACAGGTTAAACCAGCAAAGGTTATACTGTTTCTTGGAAGTACAAATCACGGGGATGGTATCAATTGATCAAAATATTCTACTTTTCAAATTCAAAATGATTAAATAATGTTCTGAATATTAGAGAAACTTAATACCCTTACTTCTAAGAGTTCCAACAGCTACTTCGTGCCCTTGTAACCCACTCAGTTCCAAAAATAATCTACGATTATGCAAAGGAATCCTCACTCCCTTGCGCAGCTGACCGACGTTGCTTCGAAAAGAAGATAAAAGTACAACAAATGATTTCTGCGAGAACAGCTGAGCATGAGAAACTATTGTGCTGCCACCAAACGTGTTTTTCTTCTTCAGCCACCTTCCGTAGATCTTGTACTTCAGATGAAGAGGTAGCGCTGACACTACACGAATAAAATAGAGGTAGTGACAGATTCATTTACACTTGTTACATGCCCCGACAGGATCGCAAATGTTCCTCAGGATTTTCAGATAGATTAATAAAGCGCACCATACGAACAAACTTTTCCCTATGAAAAGAACAATAACTTTAGTAGGAAACTGCAGACAGTATCGTTTTGACAATCATACGACAATTAAACTGTAATACGATAGCACGAAGGTTTCAAGAGAAGCTTTTTTGATACAATCAGAAAGCAGTATAGCCTAGCTAGCTATT
>JAQIWE010003880.1:0-11339 GCA_034698565.1 Campodea plusiochaeta | reverse complement strand
TAGTATTTGTGTTGATTTTTACAACTCTCTTTAAGACATCCTAAGAGGTGCTGCAAATGTTCTTACACGCATGACTCTTTCAAGACTTTGAAAGGATAACTTCCATAACCGCCAAAATACTAATAGCGTGTGATTAACCACAGCCAATTAATATATTTCGTAATATAAGTAAAATACAATTTCATACAAATAATGAAGAAAATCGCTTTGAGAATTCTAACAAGAACTTTGTAGATTTACTAGTATCCAATGTGCATTGAAGGCTCTGAAGTATTTTATATATTTCTTCCCTACATGAGCGAAATACAGTATCTCTCGCTCTCTCTTAGTCAAATTCAACTTTTACTTGCTAATATTTCGAAATACAAACTGATTTTTTGGTCACAGCAAAAAATATTTACAAAAAGTATCAAGTAAAAGCTGAATTTCACTATGATTATGGAGAGGCTTCTAGTTTCAAAAACATCATCACGTGGAAGTGTTCATTTTGAATATGAAAAGTATTGTGTAATGTATTAAATATTAGAAGCTGTGCAAAGGACATATTATAAATGAAATGTTTTTAACTGACTACTTTACATTGGAAAAATAAATTATGAACAAGAAAAAAATTTCGGCTCAAGTGGGACTCGAACCCACGACCTCGGTCTATCCAGGACCGTGATCTACCAAAATTACGCACAGTCGACACTGTTAAGAAGTAAATAATTCAGTGTCATTTAGTGTGTGCAATTTGATTGCTTCTATTTGACGAGTAACTTTTATGATAAATTAAGAATGAGAAAAATTTGTCGGATTTAGTTGGTAGAGAGAATAGCTCAGTTGGTAGAGCACGGTCCTGGATAGACCGAGGTCGTGGGTTCGAGTCCCACTTGAGCCGAAATTTTTCTTGTTCTTATTTAATTTTCCAATGTAAAGTAGTCAGTTAAAAACATTTCATTTTTAAAAGTATTGTGTGCGATTATCTCGTTCTTAAACATGTAGAACTGTGAACTGAATCAGTCGTTGGCATCGTTTTCCTATACATATTTTCTTTCCCCTTGGATTTAGAGTACAATAGAAAACAAAGAAAGTAAAAGGGATATATGGAGTACGAAAAATGTGTGTAGGAAAACGTAGTCCATGACTGATTCAATTCACACGGTTAGTAATTGATTAATTGTTCGAGTTAACACTTTTGCTTTCCTTATAACAGGGTTCTTTGAATACACGAAAAAAAAATACTATCATAAAATATTCACTGATAATTTGAACGAAAATATTCATTCCTCATAATTTATGACTGCGAATCTGACAGGTGGATACTACTGGTAATTATAATTATCATATAAGGGAAGTTTGTTGACGTAAATTGTGTACTCTTAGCACGTTAACCATGTGAGATGTAATAACAATTAACAGGAATAGTTTTACATGGATAAAAATAAATTGAATGATAAGATTAAGGTATTAGTGGTGTTCTACCGATAACCACTTATATATAAAATTAAAAATACTCTTATTTAAAGGAAAATAATATATTTATTATTCTTATTAACAAATTATTTGTAAAAAAAAGTTGTAAAAAAGTATTTATCAAATTTTGGTCAGTATATGTCAATGTGTACAGTTTTCAAATGAGTCCAGTTACTAAAATAAACCATAACATGCGTAATCAACCAGAACTTTATAATGTACAATGTACCGTATGTCTCCGTTATGTACGGTATGTCTCCGTTATGTACGGTATGTCTCCGTTATGTACGGTATGTCTCCGTTATACGTATTGCGTTTAACTTTATTCCAGAAATTAGCACTTTAAAATTCAGCAGAATTCCTTATCGTAATGGAAACATATGGATTTTTTTGTACTCAATTAACTAAATAATAAAACGATGGTGTCAACCTTTTGCCCTTTAAAGTACGTTGGACATTATCGATAAATAAAGGATTAAGAATTCGTGTATATATTAATTGATTAACTTCAGTTGAACATCATTATATACTTGATAAGTTTTTCGAACAGTCAAGTTGTGTGCTATTAACTTATTACAAAAGTCTGCACCAAAGGTTTTACTAGGCAAATACACAATTTCATTTGTTAGAAGGTTTCCTGAATTTGCATAAGGAAATAACGCACTGAGCATCATGGTAAGATAACATTAATATGTGATTGTAATAATTAATAGTAATAATATTCTTATACAATATTTAATAGTTATAGATTTGTATTTTAGGTAATCAGATTAACTAAAATATTCCAATGTTAGTTAATCAGAGTACTTATTGGAAGACAGTATGGGCAGACTGAAATTCAAGTGAAGTGTACTGTGAGTGGGTATATGCATTTATATAATAGTAGAACATCTCTTTGATGCGTAACACTCTGGTTGTTCACACAAATAGCCTTTACTGGAGAGAATGTTGATCGCAGTTTATTGCGCCTTCCTTATAGGCAATACAGACATTCCATTACTGTTACAGGAGAAGTGCTTACTAAATTTATGTCAAGATGGAACCTTGCAATAACTTTTCTATGGAACAATATTGTAATAACAGCATTCACACAAAATAGTTATTATTGCTACTCTGTAACAATTTCTCATCGAACAGATTAATGGCAACAGAATCAATATAAACATTTTCCTTCCGAATATACTTTCCTTGAGACGGAGATTAAGATGCATGTACTCTTTTTTGTTCTAAAATTCTATCAGATTACAGTTATTAATTGAAGCTCTCTTATATATTTGTATTTCAGTTTATATTTGTAATTTGAAACTACTTTAATGATTTTATTAAGATTAATCCCTTATTATCTTATTAATCGTATTTCATTTTAAATTTGTTTCCTAGGAAATTAAATTGTTTTAATTTTATACTCTTAAATTTGTATGTGACGCTAGCGTTAGGAATGCTTATAATATTACTGGAGAAGCACAGAGAAATTCATTTTGTTAGAAAACCTTAGTGGTATATTAATAATATAACACTTCAAATTTACTTTAATTTGTTTCCTTCTCATTTCCAGGTGTCCTCTTGGAAATTATTTCTACTTTTGGTTCCTGTGATTGCTATAAATGCTTTGCCATATCATCCATCTAAAGCAAAACTGATTCAACATGTACGTGCTGATTCTACAAGTACACCACCACCATGCCCTCCTCATCAAAGTGGAACTCCTACATATTACCCAAATCCAAATAACTGTAGTCAATTCTGGGAATGCTCTAATGGTGTAGCTTATCTCTTTAATTGTCCAGCTGGCTTGTATTTCGATCCATCTATAAATGTCTGCGTTGCAAATCCAAAAGAAAGCTGTAGTGCTCCATCTGGCACAACAACACTACCTGCTACAGCAGCGCCAACTCAAGCACCAACTGAAGCGCCAACTCAAGCACCAACTGAAGCTCCAACTCAAGCACCAACTGAAGCGCCAACTCAAGCTCCAACTCAACCACCAACTGAAGCTCCAACTCAGCCACCTACTGAAGCGCCAACTCAAGCACCAACTGAAGCTCCAACTCAAGCACCAACTGAAGCTCCAACTCAACCACCTACTGAAGCGCCAACTCAAGCACCAACTGAAGCTCCAACTCAAGCATCAACTGAAGCGCCAACTCAAGCACCAACTGAACCACCAACTCAACCACCTACTGAAGCACCAACAGAACCACCCACTGAAGCACCAACTACATCTAGTTCATCTTCAGGAGGAAGTGGAGAACATTCTGGAGGTCATCACTCAGGAGAGCATCATCACTCTGGAGAACATCATAACTCTGGAGAACATCACTCTGGAGAACATCATCACTCTGGAGAACATCATCACTCTGGAGAACATCATCACTCTGGAGAACATCATCACTCAGGAGAACATCATCACTATGGAGAACATCATCATTCAGGAGAACATCATCACTATGGAGAACATCATCATTCAGGAGAACATCATCACTCTGGAGAACATCATAACTCTGGAGAACATCATCACTCTGGAGAACATCATCATTCAGGAGAACATCATCACTCTGGAGAACATCATCACTCTGGAGGACATCACGGTTCGGGGGAACATCACTCCGGAGAACACCACAGTTCTGGAGAACATCATTCTGGTGAACATCACTCTGAAGGACATCACAGTTCGGGGGAACATCACTCAGGAGAACACCATTCTGCAGGCCACCACAGTTCAGAGCATCACTCTGAAAGCCACTCTGGGAAAAGTTTGAAAAAGATATTAAATCTTCCTAACAACATGTAAATCTCCAGAAAAGCGAAGAAAGTCATAAGGAAATAATAAAAAACTATCTGGAATATGTGCTTTATAACTACAGTATACTTAATTTATTTTGAATATCAATATATTGTTCTTATTTTTTATTGCAATAATTTTTTTACTAAAATCAAAGTTATCTGTATTGTATAACATATTTGAGTTAATTTCTTTAAATTAATACTATATCTCAATGAATCTCAATGTTAGTAATGTATAAAACTATTCTGAAATACTGATCCATATTACAATAAAGTGAATTAAAATTACGGAAATAATATTATTTTTGATATAAACATGGGGGTTCTTACATATGTTTTAATTAAATGCAGAAGACTCATCGTCAAGAACAGATTTACAACACAACATATAAATCCCTGAAAAAAAAAAACGAATTCAATGCATCATAATTATCATTTAAAAGTAAAGTATTGTACTGGTGAAAAAGTTTACTGAAGAGCAACAGAGGTTATTACAATATGGAATCATCAAACTTTTGAATAATAGACATTCCTCTGAATAGCCATTCCTAAGAGGAATGGCTATTATTCAAAAGTTTGATGATTCCATATTATTGTACTGGTATTAAAACTCAAAGTTTTTACTGACCTCAAAATTATCATTTTTCTTAATTCATTATCGCGTTTTAGTTATATTTTTGAAGAATTAAAAAAATGGCAATCCATTTATTCATTTTTAAGATAAAACATTTTGAAAAGGCACAATCATGTATGCCGTCATCAGAGTACGCGAAATTTTTTGTCTCACACTTTTTTTATAAATTCCTCAAATAAGAAAAATAATCAAAAAAATATTTGTATAGATTACATTATTTTATTAGGGAAAATTAGATTAAAAAAAATAACGGAACTTAACGAATTCCCATTGAGTGATATTTTTGTATATTGCATTTTTAAATAATTTTGAAGATATTATGTTTAACAATATTTGTCAAAACTTGTCAAAAACAAATTTGTTCTATAAAAATTCTACAACTCACGAGGGAACTACTTTAGGTGATAAGTACGGATCTGGCTCAAAATTTTATGTGGCATTCTTGGAGGTCCCCATAGTTACCCAGTGCAACAAACGTACCTCTAACAAGATATATTGTAGCTTCCTATATGTGTATCGAAAATGTACAAATCACTTATATTAATGAAAAACTAGTATCAAAATATATCTGTAAAATAATAATAAAATTGACACATTGATAATCAAAATTAACTATTTTATTCTCATTTATGTAATTGCTCTGTTTTGGACAGTTTTTGCATGCAATGCTTTCTGAGAATCAAATCTCTGCAATCTCTCATTTTTAGGGTATAAGGAAAATGATATTATACATTCTTTATACAAAAAATAGTATACTGTATTAATTATAACATCCAGTAAAAAATTAATTTAAAGTACAGTTATCTCTTTAATGTATCTACTTTTAAAATTAAAATAAAAATAGATTCACACGGCTGATAGTGTTACAGACAATTTTATTTAAATAATGATAATTCTGGCAATAATCGAGCATCAAAAATACCTCAGAATGTTGGCTGTAAAGTAGTAATTAAACGACCTTGATTCTGATAATGTGGTTTTGCCAACAATGCACTGTATCTATATAGTCGGAGTAAATATTATTTACAGCACTTGTTATATGATCAATTACTAGGTTATAATAATTTTAACATCAAACTGTTTCTTCACGATGTTTATATAGGCTTTTTTTTGCAAATTAATGAATTTGTAAAGCAAGTAAAATTTAGTACTCAATAGTTGATAAACTCTACGTTTTACTTTTCTATGTTACTTTTATTTTTTAAACTGACGCTTTTACATTTTAAATCTGTTCATTATATAATGGACCCGTTACGATGGAACACATCAAGTCCATGTAAGATAAATCATTAAAATATATGTGGTGCAGAAGCTGGAATGAAACAAATTCCAATAGTTTTGGATATTCCATTTTGTTTTATTAAGTAATATATTTTGACCAATAGCAATTATGTCTTTAATTGGTTTTGATAAGAATCCTATAACAATCAATTATAGTATATTGTATATATATATCCAGAAAAAAAGTCTGCTTAAAAATATATAAATTTATTAAAAAGTATGTCAGCATGTATGGATGCAAAAACACTTAGTCTACGATGATATTTCAAGGGAATGCTTATATACATCTTTGCACAGTGCAATATATGCATTCGGTTTCAGTTATAATATTTGATTGCGCGTATAAACATAATAGTGTATAATTATTTAATAAAATTTCATTTAAAGCTGTCTTGAGAAAGTATAGAACATTTCAAAGATAAAAGTTTGGGAAGCAAATTCGAAAAAAAAAACGATGTAATGCCGGAGAAATTGTTTACAATATAATAATAATTTCGCATTCCAATTGACTTTCCTTGTTCCTCAAACCAGCAATAGTGAGAAAGAGTTTTGTTTGTTAGTGAGTGTTCAAGTAATCAAGACTTACTTCAGCTGTTTAAATAAACCATTGTAACATCTCACAGTGGTTAACCACAAAATATGCGTTTTGCAATATACGAGGAGTATGTGATGGTACCTTCGAATATCATTTTTTTCACCTTGTATAACAGAAATGATTTGGCTATTACATATTTACAGAAGGATGATGAACTATATTTCTCTCGCAAACATCATGACCATTTCTATTCAGCAAAATTGATGATTTTGACAAAAGAAAGTTTTCTTTACAATATTAAGCAACAGTGATCCTTTTGTCCACCCTTTTGTTAGGGAATTAGAACTGTCAAAATGTGTCACAAATGGTCGTCATGTTTGCGAGAGAGGTATAAGATTTCAGCTAAATTTTTGAAATTTTTTCTTTGTTTAATAAAATAACTTGAAATCAAGATCAAATAAAAGAACATGAGGAACTTGATATGACGTTACGAACAACAATTATGTGACCCTTATTGGGGCTATAGGACTCTAATACTTTAGCTTACTAGCAATCAGATTGTGTAACCCATCTGAACTCATAATCACCTACGATTTAACCTGCAAAATTTGACATCGATTTCAACGAATCAAAATTTTAAGCCATATCTGTTAAGAGGTGACTTTTAAGAAAAGACTTTAATTTGAACATATTAAAATTTTGGGAACATGGAACCAAAAAGTGTCTTGTTGCGAAATTTTCCACCTCAAAATTCAGAATAAATCTCTTTGTGTCCTCAAATTATAAGAAGATGGTGCGAACCTTTTGCCCTCTAAGGTACATATTCTATACCAATAAATAAAAGATGGATTTGTATATTAATTGATTCGAACTTGAGCATAACATCACCGTACACCTGTTACATTCTGATTGTAAAATTGTTTATTCAAGTGTTGATAACTGCATAAGATTGCATCAAGAGTATAAGAAGGAAATACATATTTCATTTTTCTCACATATACTCTATAGTTACATCTGTTCGAAACACATCTGAGATTTTATCAGATACAAACTGAACATTATGGTAAGACACAATTTGTTTTATTTTACTTTTTATAGCAGTTGAAATAAGTATCATAATATGATAGTACCTAAGATGTCTTTTATAAGATTTTCTGTGCTAAACTATTTTCATACAAACTTGTGCGTATAACGTCCAAATTGTTGTAGAAATTTTTCATTTATTAAAATAATCCAAACAGAATTCATGATTTTAGTTGCTAGGTTTACTTCAGGAACTTTCTTTAATTTTGTTATTATGCATGATTAAATGTTTCGTGTATTTCTTTTTAATTATTTTAACAATTAAACACTTTCAAAATTGAATTTAGCGATATTTCTAAACATTGTACAGTATATTGTGATTGTTGTATAATTATGATATTTTTTTTATAATTTTTTAAATTATTATTTTGAATATAATCTCCATATTATGCAAATTTGAATATATATTTATTTTATTTGTTGATATGGGATTTAGAATCCCATCATTGGCTTACAGTCATTATGATATACAATTATACTGCATATTTAAATGCTAGCATTTCTAACAGATCAGAACAAATCTTCCTTATGTGAAAATCCTTACTGAAGAGTAAAACCATAACACTAGAAGAATAAATTTAATCTCCACATCTCATTAAATAAAATTTGTTGTTTTACAGCTACTGTAATTTCTATATTTTTGTGTTATGAGGTTAAAATTCTTTTAAATATTTAATCTAAAAAATTGCATCACTTCAAGTTAGTCACTTGAATTTCGAAGGGTGTTTACCATATAATGCAACATTAGGACATGTACAAATTTTAGGATTCATTTAGAGGCTATTATATCTAATAGGTCAACAATAGATTCTGAACGGAGATTTGGCCTACTATATCATACCAAATTTCTTTGACAATCAAACTCTTCTTTCATTACAATATTATTAAAATACAAATAGGCAAATATAGACACGCAAATTGAGTTTTATATACGTATTTATTATATTATTAAATATCTATAATACTGTAAACAGTTATAAAATTGTAATATTGTAATTATTACCGCAAAGCTGTTTAACATTTTACTTTTATGTTAAACATACTGTATCAAAAGCATTGTTCACTTCTACTATGTTTGTATTTACCATGCTACAGTAGCATCTACATTTCATCAAGATTTAAAACAGTTACTGCCTACCGAATAACATTTTGTTCAGTATTTCTGTCATTGAGATTGTATTCAGTAATAAACAAAGGTTTCAATTTTGGAAATAAATATTCCAAAGATCACTTCTAAGTGACTTCACTTGTACCTTCTTAATCACGGGACTGAAACGTCATGAAATGTAATATTCGTTATAATAAACGAGAAGTCTAAGTAGCTGCGTCTTGGTGTCTTGGACACCGCGTTACCTGTACGTCCGACTTTGGGAGCCACCCCCCCCCCCCCCGATAAGGACACGTAATCGTTCCCGGGTTTTATTTTTGCATTTTAATATTTATATGTTATGAAGGTATGAAAAGGTTATGAATGATAAACGTGTAGTAATTCCTCTTGCTAGCAAATTCCTATCAAAAAATAATTATACAATTAAATATACTCCATCTTCTTTTTCTCTTTTTTTTTCAGATATCATATTGGAAAATAATTCTTCTTTTGGTTCCTGTGGTAACCATTAATGCTCTGCCATACCATCTACCTGATGAGAACTTGATTCCACAAGTACGTGCTGATGATACAACAACAAGTACACCACCAACATGTCCTCCTCATCAAAGTGGAACTCCTACATATTATCCTAATCCAAATAATTGTAGTCAATTCTGGGAATGCTCTAATGGTGTAGCTTATCTTTTTAATTGCTCAGCTGGTTTATATTTCGATCCAACTATAAACGTTTGCGATGCAGTTCCAGCAGAAAGCTGTAGTGCTCCATATGCCACAACAATTACAGAATCTCCTACAACAACAGAAGAAGCTACTACTGCTGAACCAACAACAGAAGCACCCACAACAACAGAAGCACCCACAACAACAGAAGCACCCACAACAACAGAAGCACCCACAACAACAGAAGACCCCACAACAACAGAAGCACCCACAACAACAGAAGAAGCAACAACAGTAACAGAAGTAACTGCCTCTGGCACAACGAACGCTCCTGCTAGACATACAATACAGCACAGTACTACAGAAGCAACTACATCTGGTTCATCTTCAGGAGATAGTGGAGAAGGAAGTAGTGACGAGTCATCAAGCAGAGAAGAAAGTGGGTCTAGAGAAGAAAGTGATGAATCATCATCAGGTAGCAGAAGTCAAGAGAGTGAAGAGGATTCTTCCGAAAAACATGGAAAATCTTCCGAAAAACATGGAAAATCGTCCGAGAAGCATGGAGAGTCATCTGAAAAACATGGAAAGTCAGCAGAGAAACATGCAAAGTCAGCAGAGAAACATGCAAAGTCAGAAGAGAAACATGCAAAGTCAGCAGAAGAGAAACATGCAAAGTCAGCAGAGAAACATGCAAAGTCAGCAGAGAAACATGCAAAGTCAGAAGAAGAGAAACATGCAAAGTCAGTAGAGAAACATGCAAAGTCAGTAGAGAAACATGCAAAGTCAGAAGAGAAACATGAAAAATCAGCCGAAAAGAAAGGAAAATCATAAGAAAAGAAGGGAAATAAGTCATCTGAAAAACACTAAGCATTCTTAAATATGAAATATTAATAATAAATTATTCCTGTTTTCTTTTCAACAAATTATTTCTTGAATGTATGTTTATTGCAAGATAATATATTATATGGTAATTTCTTTAAATTAATATTGTAACCTTATTAAAATGTGAATCTCAATTGCTATAATATATATATTCTGAAATACGGTACTAGTTCATATTCCAATAACCTGAATTAAAGTTACTTTTAGTTGTGATCTTATTATAAAAGTTATGGGTTCATATACAACAGTACAAGATGTTTGTTTTAGTTATCACTTAGGGATAAAGAAATCTTTTCCGCACTCATCTTTTCCGCACCCGTAAATATTTATACATCTTTTCCGCACTTATTTTTGTTCACGGACTCATGAAAATGTAATAACACATTCACTAAAATGTAATAAGTATTTTCACTATTGATATAGCTAATTAGCAATTACTGATGATGATGGGAAAAGCAGGTTTAAAGTATAAAATTTCTGGAATGTCATGGAAATTTGACTTAAAATATATAATATGAAGAATATGCAGAGATATGCATGTCTTGAAATAGGTATTTTTTTAAAGTTTTTTGTAGGTTCAAATACGCCTAATAGAGAAAAAGTAAGTAAAAAAAAAAATCTCAAAACATAAGGGAATGAACAAAATTCAGATGCTAAATTTCTGGATTATAATTTACATTATTTTTGTCAAGTTTTTACTTTTCTCATAGGTCAGGAAAGTGACGAGTGCGTTGTTCCTACTGTACCTCCCCTCCTGGTTTTACCATATATCTCTGTTTTAGAATAAGAAGCAGCATTCCGCATAATAGACCCCAATAATATTATAAATGAAATGTTTTTAACTGACTACATTGCATTGGAAAAATAAATTAAGAACAAGAAAAATTTCGGCTCAAGTGGGACTCGAACCCACG
>JAQIWE010003879.1:0-11339 GCA_034698565.1 Campodea plusiochaeta | reverse complement strand
TTGATTAGTTCTATAGATTTCTAAAGTTTTCTTTGCTAATTTATGTGATGTAGGCCTATATTTCGTTTGATATTTGCCTAAATGATGTGTAAAAGGACTTCAATTTTCAACTAGGCCAACTGTACTTTGAATACTTTCAGAGTGTAACTTGAAGGGATTGTTATTGCCGAAATACGTAACATTATACATGGTTGAAATTGGCTTTTCCCGTAGTTTACGAATCTGTAATTACTTTTTCTGTGCGATGTATATTTTTTCCGTAATTCACAAAAATGTAAGACGGATACGTTTTTTTTTTTTTTTTTTTTTTTTTTTTTTTTTTTTTTTTTTTTTTTTTTTTTTTTTTTTGCTCGCTCGCTCGCGATTTCACCGGGAAGGGTCTGGTATCGGATGCCGGGAACGAAAGTAGATTTTGCATACATGAAATCATCTATCTTTTTCAAAGATATCACGGTATAGAAGGAAAATAGATTCTCTAGTATTTTACATGTATGGTATCATATGACTAATGTGAGGAAGATAGATTCATATAAAATTTTTCATAACAATTTACACCTCTGGAACCAAAACTTTCAAAATATTGCACTATTTTTTTACCAAAATTTGTAGAAAAATTCGTGAAAATTGTAACAAAAGTGAAAGCAATTCTATTTGACTGTACAGACCTTATAAATAAGATACTGTAAGAATAAATTTTGAACTTACCGTGGTTGTGGCATAGGCTGAACTGTGTGGTCTTGGAGCATTTCTTTGTTTAGTTAAATAATCTTGTGCTATACAGCTTTGATGGTAGTTTGGAAATAAATTATCATATTCTTCTGGATCAGCTAAACTCTGTCCTGCTTTTGTACTAACTTTAGAAAGGGATTCTCTCCACAATGCAACTACTCGAGAGATTTCACGAGGCAGGTAAGTTCTGAGAATTAAATTTAATAAAATATTTAGTATTACAATGGAAACATATGCTTGCACTTACAGAAAATGTTAAGCATTTCATTCTGATACATAACACCTCTTCAAATTTTAAAGAAAAGCTGAACTGTCTGTTTTTTTTAACTTCTTGATTATGAAAACATATCAGAGTGTATGTGTCAAATTTTTGACCTGAATTTGAAAATGAGTTTTCATTAAGAATTGACATTTCAACATTTTAAGTAATGATCTGTATATGTTATTGATCTACACAAAACCTTATACAATGTATTTTGAAAATTTGCATTTTACTTGTTACTCTAGCCATTAGTTTTTACAAATAAGAAATATTCTATTTTGAATAGCTAGGATTAGGTTGTCTCAATCACTTTGTAATTGAAGCAAAAATATTATGTACATGTACTTTAAATTTCACAACTCCATAAAAATTATATGATACCGTAGCTTACTCTGACAGATAAACTAGCACTACAAAAAAAATATAACTTGAAGGCTACTTAAAGAATAACAAGATAAATATTTCTTTTAATTCTAACTTACTTTGCAAAAAAGGCAGCTTCAGGAATCCTATTGCATGAAATAAGCATTTCTAAACATTCTTCCAACTTCCCTAAATTAAAATAAGCTGCAAATGCAATGTTATGTTTACCATGTTCTTTAGCACCAGTAGCTACTTCTAACATGTAATCAGGCTGAGCTGAAAGAGAATTTAAACATAGCATAAGAGATAAGACAATAGAAATGTTCGGTTTGAAGCGCTGTTGGAATCAATCTTCAAGAATAATCCTCTGATTGACTGTAATGTAAGTATGACATCACTAAGTTTCATTTCAAAAATCTAGGTTAGAAACTTTTGTCTTTAACTAAATATTCTGAAGATGAGGGATTCAAGACTGTGAACATAGATGGTACACAAACTACAGTACCAAAACTTTTAAATATGACTGAAAAGCTAAGAAACCTCTCTAATATTTCAAGTGACATTACTTTACTTACGTATTATAGAAGCAAGTAAGAGCTGTCCAGCAAAATCATTACAATTCTTGAAGCATATTTTTGCTAATTCAAAGTTTCCAATATTTAATCCAACATCTGCAAGTTGCTTCCATTTATGTTCACTGGATAAATCAACAGCTAATTTAAAAGCATCATCAATTTTATTTAATAGAAGTGCTAATTCAAATCGATGTTCAAGATCAGTAGAAACACGGAAAGCTTGATCCAAGAATCCCTGAAAAAGAAAAAAAAAACATTCAATAATATTGAAACATGTGTAAAACTATTGATGTTTTTTTATGATTAAGCCTAGATAAAAAAAATAACTTATATTATGTCTTAATTAATACAGTATGTTAGTGACATTAGCCTTATGGCCTGAACAGTGGTAATATTAATAGCTACCTTATAGTAATTCAGAAAGTTAGTGGCACGTTGAATGATTCTAAAGGAATATACTTAATAACTTAAAAAATAGAAGATAAACCTAGTAATAGTCAGTGCTGGAACTTAAGAAATCTAGCCAATTAAAATTTTATCTAATTCGAATATAGTAATTGCCAGCACAATTTCCTTTCAATATATTTTTTTATGAATAGAATTTAGCAATAAAAATAAACTTTGAAGACCATTTATAATTACACTGACTTAGACTAAAGTGTAAAAATCTCAACAAAATTGAGAATGTCTCATAGAGAATAAAACAACAGACAGCACTTTTTTGACTGACCTGTTTCTCTAAGAAATGTGCAACTCTTGTTTTCTGTTCTTGTGGTATAGTTGGCAATACTTTATTGGCAGTATCAAAATCTTTCCTCATAACAGCAGTTTGATATTCTAATATAGCTCTTAAGAGTGAGAATGATACAACATTTAACTCCTTATCTCCTAAATATAAACGATTGTCATTTGGAATATAACCAAGGAGATACATTGTTCTGAAATGGAATGAAGGAAATTTGAACTGTTAGTATGATGGGAACAAATACATTTTATGGCTTTGAAATAAATTATAAGTAATGTTACTGTACCATCTTATGTAAAATCAGATTTTATGAACTGTTGAAAACAACTTGTAATATTACATTTTAAACAATATTACAGTCTGAAAGAGTTCATTTCAGAAATATTTATCTGTTCAAAAATTCTTCTAATTTACAGACAGAACTAAGTGATTCTTCGATTTGAAGCTGAAATTTTCCTAACTCTAACTGAAAAAATCAACAGTATTAAAATTACCAAAATTCTAATTCTGTGAACAGTGTATTTGCAGAAACAAACATAATTATATAGTATAGTATTAAAAAAATACTCGAGTCATAACTAATTTTTGGATAATTATATTCTCTTTGTAAAGTACAATATAATTTTTCTATACATTTTAATCATCTTAGAGCAGTTTGTTTTTACAGTAATATTGATCTTACCTGTCAAGATGAGATATTGTAACAATTTCTCCCCCAACATAATAATTGAGTCTGTTAAGTCCATTTGTATATATAAAACAATCTCCAACCCACAGACCTGTTCGAACACTTTCTTGCACTTCACCCAATACCTAAACAAATTAAATTGAATTAGTATACAAAACAAAATCAATCATAAGTCTCCATGTGAAATATATTTTACTACAATGTTCGTTAGTGCACATAAGATCTGAGTTCACCTGAAATTATTGTATTGAAATTTGGATTGGAGATGTGCAGATTAAGCTACAGTTTTATAGAGCATAAACAATTTCACAAACACAATGAATTTTTAAAAAATCTTCAGAAATTAGACTGTGGTATCTCCAGTGTTTCAGTTTCAATTTTTACTTTTTCACTTTTTTAAGTACAATATTGTTAGCATCTTTGTAAAATTCATTAAACTTATGTATTACTGTATTGCATTTTCCAGATAAAATATCTAAATTTTGTTGATTGTAAACAGCAGTTACATACAATATTACGTAGTACAGTATAAAGAATGTGTAATTTTACTATTTTACCTATACAATAGACACCTAAATTTCACCTAAAACAAATTTTAGATAACTACAAAACATACAAATTAATGTTGAACCAAAACATGTAGGCGTACCATAAGTACAGGATAGTTTAACTAATACATGATAACATGAAGTACCCACTTAGTATTAGTCCTCTAAACTGAATTGAATAAAATATTTATTGTAATATGTAGAGGACATCACTCCATCACATAAAATACATTACAACTCTGTCTAAAACATTTTCCTACAAACTTTCCCCTTACTTCAAAAGCATCATCAATTCCATCTTCTGAAATGCCTTCTTTTGTAGCTCTAGCTTTTTCAACATTTTCAACAGAATATTTGAGAATGAAATAACTATCTTCAGTTGCAATACAAACTAATTCACCAGTTTCAGACCATATCACATGCTTTGGTTGAATCTCAATACGGCGTGTTAATTCAAGATCATCCCAGTCATAGAATGCAAGTCCAGATACAGATTTTATACCCAGTTGGAAACCACCAAAGATTCCTGAGAAAGATCAATGCAAATAAATTTTAGATGTCTTCGATGAAAAACTATTGCTATTTTAAATAAATTGGTATAGTAGTACAATTTAGTCAGTTTTTTATGATTTTAATTATTTTTAAATACTGAGAAAGTTTCACTTGTTGAAGACAGGAAATAATTTTTCATTATAAAATCATAAAAATCAGTGGGGTAGAAAAACTTTTTATAGAATGTTGTATGGAAAAGCACGCATTATCCATACTGTCTATACGAGCATAGGATACTCAAATCAAATAGCATAAACAAATTAAAAATGCAGTAATATTTTGAAAATAATTACACTAGGCCTATTTTCTAAAGCCCAAAACATTGAAGTACTGTATTTCAAATTCCTACACATAATTGTAATAAAATAATTCTACAGAATTGATAACTAACACAGTACAGGTAAACTATTAAGTTGGAGCTATGACTGCTACTGGAAGTACAAATATGAAGTAATATTGTTGCACAAGCAGGCCTATAGACTATCATTTCATGATAATTATGCCATTATGGCGTGGCTTTTGCATCACAAAACTCACAATATTTTTAAGTTAAAATAATACAAATTAATATGGATATGAACTTTACAACAGTTTTGTGTTACTCAAAAGAGAGATTATAACAAAAGTTAATGCACCATACACTAGTAATGTATGTTATGTATCTATATAGTGAATCATTAATAATACTAAATTAATTAAATTTAGAATAAATAATTACTAACAGAGGATCAAAATTCCTTTCTTTACCTTCAACTCCATATTCTGGTTTGAATGAATTCTTTTCCTTGAAGTTCTTATAAACTTTGATGTTTGAATGTGTTTCTCTTACTGCATATTCAGATGAATCATGTGCCCATACAAATTCTTGACCACTTCCAAATGCTTTGTTTCTTAATGCCATAGCTGTATAAATTATATATTCACCATCACCACAAACAACAACAAACCTATGGAGAAAACAATTAAACAGAAATGGAATGAAATGGTGGAAAAGGAAATAATAATTGTCAAGTAGGTTAAAGAACTAGGGACTTCTAACAAAGAAATTGATTTTTTTTTAATAGGATCCTAAACAATTCTTAAATTGCGTGTAATGTGATCCTAGAGTCAGAACTAAATCCAACATGGAGGAGTGAGTGTACAGAATGCATGTGACATATATATAGGAAATTATGACACTTATTTTCTGATTTCTGAAGTCCAGAATCATTTTCCTGGGTTGTTTTTCTCTTGAAAGGTAAGAAGATAGTTAGTTACAGAACATATTTCATTCAAAATATTGTAGTGTCTTGACCAGGAAAGGTTGTATTTTTACTTATGAAGTGATTTTCCTATATTTCACGTACATTCTATACCCCCAGCTCACTATCTTGGATTTTAGTTCAACCAATAGGATATTTTTACATGCAATTCAAGAATTTTCAGTAATGTATTTTAAGTGTAATTTGTTTACTACAAAACACATAATTAATTTTAAGGCCTTCTGACATACAAAACCAAATGAACTTACCTTCCATTAGGATTATGAGCAATAGTTTGTGGATAAACTTCACAACTTCCAATTTCTTTAACAGATAATGGTAAACGTTCACCATCCTTTACATCAGCGTCTCCAATTGTTTTTAAATTTGCTTGTTGAATTTCAGAATGACGTGCAAATATTATCTTCCCATTTATATCCATTGACATTGCAGGTTCTTCTCTGCCGACCTAAAAGGAATAGAATAGAGTATTTGTAATTTGTATTACAGTACTGTAATAACAGAATATGGAAACAAATAACAGTAAAAGAATAATAGACGTGCTGTTTGTGAGTTTGGTAAAAAAAAATTAATACATAGGCCTAAAATTTTATTTCAGTACAGAATACAACTTTTCAACTTCATTCATTTTGTTCTGAATTAAGTAGGACCTACCATTAGCAGTACTCAAGACAATATTTTTAAGTAGATTGAGATTATTTTCAAACAGCTCGAGTAATTCAAGAATTCCTTTTGTGTTCTTAATATTCTAAATTTCTACTTATGAAAGCTTATAAAAATATGATTTTTGAAACTTGTCCATTATTCAAAAGAATGTTACTCTAGTTAAAGTCAGTTTTTAGTATTCAAAATCATGTCACACAGAAATGTAATGACTTGTGAATATTGCACACACCTTTACGAGTATGCTTCCTTCATCATAGCCAACTGCTACATTATTTGATCCTCTCAAACATGAGATGGTCCATACTCTCTCTAAAGCATAATTCAATGTTGTTTCTAATCTGTAAGTATTTGAATGCCAGATTCTTACAGTACCATCTTCAGAACCAGTCATTATAATGGGAAGTTCAGGGTGGAAAGTCACTGAAATAAGAATAGAAAAAATAATCATTTACAAATAAATAAAAGTGCCATATAAAATCAATTTAAGAATTAATTAAATATCACAATTCACAAATTTAGTTATTACTACGTATTCATTCTTCTGTTGAGCTTTTGAGATCGGAAATTTGGTTTAACAGTTATAATAATTGTAAATTATTATATAAATTATATAAAATTATTATATAAATAGCAATCTAAATAATAAAACAAAATATCTTGAAATAATTACATTGACCAACCCGATAATACTGACTGTGCCGACTAACAAATTATCCATGGGTCAATTTTCCAGAACGTTATAATGTAGACTATAATTCTAAAATTTTAACAGGGACCTCCACTAACACAATAATATATATATATTTTAATATTTTATTCCTACCTGATGTGATGTTCTGTGCATGTCCTTCTAATGTTTGTACACATGTTTTGTTTTGATAATCCCAAATCTTAGCCAATCTATCATCAGCACCAGATACTAAATATGGTTTATCACCACCATAATAATAATCAACACAATTTACACCTTTCTCATGACCTTCCAATGTAAAGTTGGGCATTGATGAACCTAACTGCCATACCTACAAAATAGAAAGAAATAGTACAGTACTTTTAATTGTGACAGTATGCAAGAATACATTTCATAGTTTTTACTAGGTTTATCAAGATTTCACCTTTTATGGTTTCCCATGTTTTACTTTCTCTATGTCACAAAGTGTCCATTTTAAAACAGTCTATCGAAGCTTGGCATATTCAAATCTAACATAGGGTTAAAGCAGACCTGTTTGATATTTTAAAACTACTAGAGTATGCTATTCTAAAGTTGGTAATAGCTAAAGAAATGACTAGTAGTTTTACAAATGATTGAATACGGAATGACTGGTTAAAAAAAACTTACATTTAAAGTTAAATCCTGAAATTTCAAGACTGTCAATCTACAAAATTTGAGATCACCATTTTAGACCAGCAAATGACAAGAAGTACTAATGATAAATGTCCAAATTTCTTTTTAAAGTTTTGAAACTTACCTTGACTGTTCTATCCAAGGAAGCACTAGCAAAGGTATTATTATCTTTTGGATTGATAACAATCTGCATCACATAATGAGTGTGACCCTCAAATACCTGTTGACAAGCCCACTGCTTCTCCCAATTCCATAATTTAATGAACATATCATCTGAAAAATAAAAATAACACTGTTGAATTCATGTCAAATGCTATTTCATTAAAAAGTTGATGGGGATACAACATATTCACATGGCATGGTCATTGGTCATGCATGCAAAATCTTCTTCCGTTCCTCGCAACCAATACCAGACCCTTCCCGGTATAATTGTGAGTGCGCAAAAAAAATATTTGGTCTTGTATTTTCGTGAATTACGAATGAATTATGCATCGCACTACAGAACAAGTAAGCACTAATTTGAGACCACTAAACGAGACGGTTTCAACCATATAATATTACATATTTCGGTAATTATTATCCCCTCACGGTACGCTCCGAAAGTATTAGTAGTAGAAAATTGCATTTTCCTTTACAAATTTCCTCGAATAGAGAACGAAATAATTAAATATCACACAAAGTAGCTACTAACACTTTTGAAAACTGTAGAACGAGTCAATATCAGGAATCATGTTTTTCAACATTAATGATATTTTTAAATGACAGGACTTCAAATTTTACTCCTACCACGTTTACGCGAACGTGTTGAAATGTGACGTTTTCTGGTTACATTTACGCGATTTGCGAGCAAACTATTCGTCACATTGAATAGCTGAGTACACTATCAGAATCTACGGAACGAGACACATTAAAAAATGTATAACACGACGTATTTCAGTAATTTGAAAGATTGTTGGCGTATGTTCTAAAAATTTTCCTTTATTTTTTTTTGTTTGTTTCCGATTTCGAGTTTTCGGCCATTCCTTCCCATTCATTGCCTTGCCTTCCTGTCAACCTGGTTGACAGGATTACGTAGATTTTGCAATCATGGGCATGTTAATAGAAACTAAATTAAGATTATTTTCTCTATAATTTACAGTAACTATCAATATCTGTCAAAAATCATGAGTTTAACAAAATGCTCAATATCAATCAGCACATATTCATATTCAGTGTAATATCACTACATACTTAGCTGACAATAGAAAGGCTACATGACTTTAATAAATAATCTGACCTGGAATCCTGGAATACAGTTACTCTGTTATAGCAACCTACATTTGAAAATGAGCAACTAAAAATATAACATATTTTTACTGAACTGCTGAATTATTAAATAAAATCTCATAGAAGTTCTGTATTCCTTTGAAGTGATTTTATAATTACGTAGAAAATACTGAGAAAATAGTGATATTACCAAAAACACCGCATTTAGTTAACCCATTAAGAAATATCAATTGGAACCATTTTTAATGAGTACTTGTCTTTTTACTTTTGACTTACCACTGCTAGTGAGTACAAATGGTTGAGTTGGATGGATAACAATACAGCGAACATAATCAGAATGTGCTTCAAATGAATGAACACGCTCTAAGGTATTGTAATTGAAAACACGGATTTGCATGTCATCTGATCCAGCAATAATCCAGTTCTTTCGAGGGACAAACTTTGCAGCACGAACTGGAAGATCACATACCTGGGAAAAACAAACAAACGGCTAAAATGAAGATCTGCAGTGTGGGCAAAATTTTAGCAAAAAATGTTGTCAGGATTTTTTAAATATGAAAACTATAGGCTGTAAAAAGAAAAGAAGCTTACAGAAATCCCTTATCAACAATAAAATATTGATTATAAATAGTAAAATATTTTTAATAGTATTACTGTTGATATTTCACCTTTACAGTGCATTATATTTATACCATAACTTGCTCTTACTAGCAGCAAATATTTTTTGAATGAAAATTGACATGAAACCTGCTTACAGTAAGCATATTTCGCAAACATAAAACTTTCTTCTTGACAGTCACTATAATAGTGTGGACAAAATTATAGTCTCTATTTGTATGTCTCCAGATCTCATGTTTGACAGTGAAGCGTAAATGATGAGTTTTCAGTAAAAATATGCAGTAGCCCTATCTAAAAGGCTATGGTAGGCTTATACAGGAAAAAGAGACAAATAGTACTAATTTGAGTGGTAAGAACAGACTAGTGCAGTAATTTTTTTCATAATACATCTCAAATGAAAAGGAACCTTAGGTTAAGATACATAAAACAAAAACCAACGGTACCTCAAATGTTTTGACGAGTTGTTGATTGTCATAGTTCCAAACATGAATACTTCCATTATAAAGTGATGCCAGCATCCATGGTTCAGTAGGATGTAAATCAACACATTTCACTCTGTCAGAACGTGCTGTTACTTTACGTTTTATATCAAGGCGAAGAGGCTGAAACAAGAGAATCAAAATTATATTTTTTTTATTTAAAATAAGTGTCAATATAGAAAAATGAGGGAGAAGTTTTTTAAACAGTAAATTCTTCTTCTTTAAGCAGTTGGTGCTTTCATTTCTACGATTAGATCCCTCAAGAAAAAATTCAATAGCTAAGCAGTTGTAAATTACAAGTCCTGAACAGTGTTCGCGCTAGCGCTCGTAAAATCGTCACTGATTAATTTAAATACCAAATGACGAAAATTTCAAAAATTAATTCGCCAAACTGCCGAATTTTTTCATTTACGAATTCGATAACGTAAATGTAACATAATATATTAACGTTACAAACCAGAATAATCGTCTTTTTCTCACGATTCCAATGATTTAAAAAAAAAAATTCCCCAATCAAGGGTTCGTTCGCCACAGTTAAAAGATCGCGAAAGGGAAAATTTCATTAGAGAATACTGTTACCAAGTCTCACCAATACTGATTAACAAATTTGGGGTGTTCTATTACAGAATAATTGAAATCTAAACACCAGCAAAATCAAATAAAATTGCTGATTTTAAACAATAAGCCTTTCCTGAAAATTATCAATGTGGAAATATTGCAACACTGTGTTGGAGATTGTCAACTTTGAAGCTTAATATAAAATTGGAAAACAGTGCTAGATTTAATTTTAAAATTCAGAATGATTGAAAAGCACCTCAAGTTTAATTGAAATTAATGATCTTATTCCTTTCCCTACCTATTTTACCCCACAAACCTATTCCATTACCAGAGGTCACTCAAAAAAACTATTCTATCTGCGAGTGTATACTACATCTGCATTAAACAGTTTTTCAGTTCGGGTTGTGCCACTCTGGAATTCTTTAAGCGAAGAAATTGTTAACTCCGACTCAGTCGCGATCTTGAAGAAAAAACTATATGAAGTGTCAAACAACCACGCTTGAGGCTACAGGAGAATCTCCTACGCCTTTCATAAACTCTATGAACACTGTATGAAAACGAAAATGAAGTAATTTGAAACACAATTACAGCTTGCGTCAATAAACATCGGATTTCTGATCTGGTATCGATTAAGATTTCTCCATTTGAAATACATAGAGAACTATCAATCGATACCAGTTTTG
>JAQIWE010003878.1:0-11340 GCA_034698565.1 Campodea plusiochaeta | reverse complement strand
CTTATATAAATCTCCGCTTTTATTGTCCTTCAGGTTTCTTTTGAATAACGCAAGCTAGCACGATCACGGGTCCACCTCAAAACGAACAATACAAGGTCGTAGATGTGTTCTTGTTTGAAAAGGACAATGGCCACGAAGAGACTTCACACCTCCGTAGAACTAAAACTAATTTCACAAATCATTGCAAATTATATTCCCCTCCTTCATTTCTTATTAAAACTTATGCACCCCATTTTACTTAATCCTCAAAGTGTTGTTTTACTCCCCCCCTTCGTGCCTGGGAAGAGGAGCAGATGCTCTTCTTTTTTTCGCCACTCAATTTCAGGTGACATAAAGTGTAGAAATATTTGTAATCGATCGTTATGAAAGCTTTTGGGATGCTGCTTGTGGTAATGGTGTGAAAAGTAAACATTCATGCATCAAATTCTGACAGACATGTTCGCTTTTTCATTGGGAAAAGAAGGAAAAAGTCTTCAAATATTGAAGTGAAAACAATCGATCAGAGTGAAAAGTGTTCTTTAGAAAGATGCCGTTTTTGTTTTATCTAGGAAAAAGTATTTCTATGTAATAGAATTCAATCGTGAAAGATAGAAAATAGTTTTTTCTTGGGTTTATATCATGGGGGAATATACTGATGGGCAATGGATGAGTGGTTCCGAGTTATACGATGTACCCGGATGAAAGTTACACATTTTATCCTTTATACTTATATGAAATAAAGATACATCAATAATAACTTTATTGAGTTCTTTCAAACTCATAATTTAGTTCAGCTTTCAATTTGAATAATAACTTGATGGTTACACACTTTGATCTTAACTATATAATTCTTTTAATTACTTGTTATTTTACTGAGTTATTTTTATAATTGTGCTGTTTATGTTTCAATTATTTCTGTATATTTATTTTCCTTTCTTATTCTGTTTACGTTTTGATGTTATTAATCAAATGAGAAATCCTCGGTGGTATAACGGCATTACACTCACTTTACAGTGGGAGATCGAGGTTCGATTCCTCGCCGAGGAAAAAATTTGATTGATTTAGGAAAATAGCATTTGCAGACATAATTTAAACGGTCTTACTTGTAATCTGAAGCATTATGATCACAACGTAATATGAAATAAATCCACGCAATCACTTCTAACTTTTCATCTGCCATGCAAATTCCGCTGTGGAGTCAGGAAAAGATAAGCCTGTGCTATAATAAAAGTTACATGAACAACTTAGTATATATTATTTATTTATACAGTTTTCAGTAATATTTCTTAGATAATTCGTTCCTTCTTTTTATATTGAGCACAAAATTCTCTTTCAGGTATAACAAACAAGATCTTTTTATAAAATATTGCACCTGAAATAAAATTTCTTTATCACTCTGAGCTTATTTTTCGATCGACTACGCTGATGTAAATATTGAACTGTTTCGTAAGATCTATAAACTGTGAAATTCCCTTTATTCCAAATCTGATGTCTGACGTGAAGAGGAATGGAAAACACAAAATTCTATATCATATACCAATCGATAAAAAGATACTCCAAACATTATAAAATTTAACACTTTCGAATTAATTTAATCCGACATTAAATAACAACAATACTATAAATTCTAACTCATAATATCCACATAAACATACACACATCAATAACAGTTCCATATTCTCAACTCTACTATATCCGCGTGTCGATTTAGTCAAACTCATTAACTAATTTTCACTCATGCGGTAATGAGATTATTTTTAGTGTATAAAATGACTGATTGGTATGTACATGGAATATACTTCATATAATATAATGTTTTATACTTGTATTACAAATTTTCATGCTTTCAAAATAACTCTTCAGAGTAATCAAAGCAGATTTCGTCACATTTCAGATAGATTATTTATATAATTACTCTGAATTGATTGCGAATGTTGTAATAATAGAAATAAAGTAATAGAGTTTGAAGTTAGAAGTATCTGATATGTGAATTAATGAAGGTATAATTCGTGATTAATTTATATATTTCTGCAGTTTAAAAATCGTAGTGAAGATCACATATTAACACTGATTATGAATATAAGTATGTGTGGTGGCTTGCTCCCAGTTTACCCAGTGTTGTTGAAATTGCAAAATTTGTTTATTACTGTCATAACTTTTGTCATCTGGGAAATTTGGAATTTATAGGTTTTTATTATTAACACTTTATTTTTATGTTTTTTTTTTATTTCAAATTATCGAATAAAGAGTCTTATTTGGATCTTTCTTCATTTGAATACTAGTAAATTATCGAAAAAGGAATCTTATTTGGATCATGTGGAGTGCGTTATCTGAAATTTTCTTTTTTTAATAGACGGTATAATTTATTTTACCAAACTTTTAAGTTATTATTTTATCCAGATGTATATTGATGTAATTTGACTGAAGGTAAATCAATCCCTAACTGACTTACATGGCGAAGAATTTCTAAACGTATTCAAACATATATCATATATATTATAGCCAAAAGTTTATGTTTTTCCACTGTACCAAGTTATTTCAATTTCATTATAATGAATTACAGATTACTCTATTTGCCACACAAGCCTCTTCTATCCTACTACTTATGCTTCCAGACATAAAGACCCAGAAAATTTTCCAACTATTTCGGTAACCCGCATAGCAACCTGCTTTGGCCGGCTCCATACTCTCTCAGGGTGCTCTTATAATATCAATTCCGCGTACCCTGCAAGATTATGCAGCCTGGCAGACGGACGGACTACTATATCATGGTTTCTGAAACAGTAAAAAAATCCATTCTGAAGTGTTGTGACGAAAAAATAATCGATAAACATTATGAAGTGTTGATCAAACTCTGTATGGTAGGTTTCAGTTTGTAGTTTATTGGTTTCGGAATATCCAGTCATTCCAGTGTAAATTCAGCCATATTATTCGTTATGAAAGATTGCAAGTGCAGTAATATCTAAATACTGCTAAAGCAGATTAGAAATGCCACACATATTGATGGATTGGAATAGATATAGTATAGGTAAAATCTATCCTCTATATTGACACAAGCATCTGTGTTATGAAAATTATTTTGACATTCGTATAAAGAAAAATAAGGAAATGCATATTTATTACTGCAAGCCTCTTCAGTTGTAGATGACTTCTTAAACATGCGATATGATCAATTAATATTGTTTTATTTATTTTGAAAGTTCTTCATGAATACGCTGTTACTAATATCGGCTAATACAATCTGGTATTTTACGTTATTTTGGTGCTATAGATTACAAGTAGGCCCTACATTACATCAATTTAATCAACTCACAGGTAACTTATTATTATAGAATGACACCCAAATCTAATTTAGCTCAACAATCAAACTTACCAAATTAGACAAAAAGAACTCGATGGGGGGAGTTTCCAAAATAGTACGATAATTAAATGAATGTATCTTTTTCTGCTCTTCAAAAATATATACTTTTTTTACAAACATGAAAGCATATAAAACCTATAACGTATAATACCGTGCATCCATACTTTTCCCTTCTGTGATATATATTCCCCTATTTCCACTACTTTGATGTGATTATACAAACACACATTAAAAACAAAAATACGATGAACGAAACAAAAAAGGGCAATAAGTGAACTGCAATTCCACTCTCAGTACCTTTCCAACATCCAGTCATGAAAGTGCTCGTTTCGCCTGAAGGGAAAGGCGTCGTCTCCCCCCCTGGTCCTCCTCCACTTCCCCCCTCTCCCGACTAACTAGGGCCACCAAAGGAAATGGTGCTTACAATAATTTATTAGGAAATGAATGTTTTGTTGTTATTAGTACCTTCCAAAAGAAAAGGGGAGAGAGAAAAAGAACAATTACTTTCATGTGCTTTTACTAACGAGCTTCAACTATTTATTTCTTCTATGGTACAAAAAATGTTGATGTTTATTGTTTGGGTATGAAATTTAATAGGACTCTTATTACATGAAGTGGTGATTGTTTTTTCTTTATTAAACATCTAATGTCAAGTATGGATATTTTAATCTGTTTGTGTTGTTGTTGAATGCTGGAGTTCTGATGTTATTGCTGAGGTGTTTGTTTCGATCATCTGTGGGATTGCTGAGATTCGATATTGATGACAATTTAGATATTGTTCATGTTCAGACTTTTACAAAGACTTCCACACAGATATGTAGTAGGACCGATTTTCTCCACGGAATTATCTGACAGAGAAGGGCAAAATAAAACTTACAGAAAGGTAACTTTCTCCAATATTACTCTTTGTAAAACTACCAAACGTTAATTATATTTAACGGCTGATACATAAAAGAGCAAGTAACTTAATTGTAAAATTTTGATATTATACTTTATGTTTTTAAAGTAGAAAACATAATCATTCCTCTATTACCACCATTAAACTTTCTGACTTTCTATTAAAATATAAATATAATTTTAAATTGATACACAATTCACTATAGACGCTATAAGAATACGAGATACCTTCTTTTCCAATAGTCCAGCAGTTTACACGAATTCTAAATTTCAAATGCTGAAGAAATTGCTACATTTACTACCACATGTGCTGTTGGATATAAACATTACAGAGTTGGAATTGCGCATGAATATCTGAATCGATAATCCAACTATATATAAAGTGAATAAAAAATGTACTAAAGTACCGAGACGGGGAGATCTGTATAGAAATTATAAAAATCGCTAGTCTTCCATCAATTTTGAGAGGCTGCAGGGTTTCTCTATAGCCAGGAAAAATGTAAGAGACATTTTGCTAGAAGTTCTATATGTTGCTCCTCTAAGATTTTTGTTGTTGCTGTTTTATGTTTTTTTTTGTAATTTAAGCGTTTATACTATAATGTTATATAGTATATTTATGATCATAATTTCAATATTATTTAGGATGTATATATTGATGAAGTCATGCTGAAGATAATAAAAATTCGATACTTTTTTCGCTTGAATGCCATCGTTATACGTTTTGAAGTCTGATATCACTCCTTCTTATTCATATACACCCACTTAAACAAGCTTTTGATTTATGTAATACTGTATAAATCCTGATTCAATGATGTCAATAAATTATTTTCAGAAAGAATAAATAACTTTGTATTTGCACAATGTATTAACAAATAACATCTAAACAGGATATTGTACTAAAAACGGACATTGTTTACTGATGTAAACCATACTATTCAAGTGAATAAACCAAATATTATATTAACATTATTCAAGAATCAAGATTTGTCATACAATCTATCACGAATTCATGATAATAAATTATAACGAATTAGTGCTAGTGGAGATTCGATAAACGAAGTTCCAATTTACTCACTGAAATTATTTCGTGAATTAAACATTACATTTTCTTCTTTTTACATTGCTCGAGTCCAACGAATAATAGTGCCTTTACTCTAGTAGGCAACAGTTAACATAGAATAGCCATTCTATATTTTTTATTGCAAATCATTGTTATTCTGTGCCTACCATCTAATACCATCTAGTATTTTAATTCTTCACAGTAATAATAATCTATTACGAATAACCCAGCATATTGTTGTTTTTTGTTTATACTTTGACCAATCTCTATTTTTTTACAATAAGCTAAGGAAGGAATCATCTTCGAAATGGAAATAAAATTGTAGGCAATGGCCTCTAATAAACTATATAATATTATAAATAAAAATAATAATAAAAGCAATAAAAAAGTTTTCTAAAGTGGATATTATAACGTCAAATTTAACATTATACACTTTTGATGTTTTCTTATCTCGTCCCAACCATATATATATTTTTATATCTTTTGCGGATGAAGGATTTTATTTCTGTCTTTCAATTTTCCATAATTATACAGATCTGCTTGTTCCCCGAAAATTTACACCTTGATGGAACCTCACCTGTGTAGAACACGTTGTTTAAACTTCGGTATTTTGTAATAAATAACAACAGCAGCATTTGAATTTGCAAATGTTCAACTGATTTACCTCTATATACAGTAAAGATTTGCTTTTGAAACTATGAATTAAATTGCCACAAGCAGATTTTGATTTTTGAAAGAGAAAGGAACTATAAACCAGAAATCGCCAGTTGCTGCTGTTTTATAAGCACTTAAGCAGATGCTGTTGTTTAGTATTTATCGTGATACTATAATTGCAAGATTTTAATATAATTTGATCACAGGAGAAAAAAAATGACGTTAATTTTGAAAAAGTTCTTGACTATTCCATAGTAGACATATACTCGTAGGTAAAAAAAATGTTTATTCCCTCGGCACCTCGACAGTTTCTGAATTTAGTTATTTTTATAAATAACAATACACTGAAATACTTTTTTTACGGTAATTTATATATAGTTTTGTATAAAACAGCTTAAAATTTAAAGTTATATATTTTTGCATAATAAAACTATTTAATCTGCATGCACATTTGTTATTCGTACACGTAAGTACTTGTTTATTATAATAATAGTATTGTATTTATACAAAAACTAAGGAAGTGAAGTAAAAATGTTTGAGGCAATATTGCAGAAATTCTGAAGAATAAATAACATTATTGACAACAGTACAAAAGTATAAAGTATTGTATGTAAAAGAACATGTATTCTCATTTTCTCAAATTGACAACTGTACACCCGAATGCAGTCTCGACGGCTCGAGACCTGATGCATGTTGCTTCGAGAAAGTGCAGGCGAATGAGTTTTCAAATAATTGGGATAAGTCGGCTTGTCTTTCTAAAATTTCAAATAATTTGAAATCAGAATTAGTGTTTCTAAAATTCACCAAGTTTCTTGTTTACGGTACTTGTCTTTCAAAATTCAAATAAAAAATATCACCTATTTTTAAACGGATTATTTTGCAAAAACAATTAACGCTTGTTGCAGAATTAAAGTATCACGTCTAAATCAGAACTTATTCTATAACGGAAAATTTTCCCCTTGTATATTATACATATCTGTTTATTTTCACCCACTGTATATCTATCTTTAAAATCAGTGTTGTGTATATAAAAGAGTCAAAGCAACAGTAATGATTTGTAACTAAGCCAATTTTCTGTATGCTTTGTTGCCTTTTATTGGATAACAATATTAAATCTCAAACATGAGAGATAGAAAACAGGATTCTACCATTAGCATTGATTTTTGGAGAGAGGGATAGAAAGTGTTGAATACACGTGAAAGTACATTAAAATAAATAGATGTTTTTAGTTGATGGAGATCTCGAAGGACCACAGCACTAGCCATCAGCATGCTGGATTCAAAAAACAAGAACAGGATATACAAATTAGTTCCATTGTTGTATAAATGAAATGGTATAGTTGTATAGTTCAAAGTAGGTGCATTAGTGATGGACGGAAACCCTAATAAAGGGAATATTGGGTTATCTGCTCGGTGGGGAAGTGGACGTTCTTTTTTATGTACGTGTAGTTATGTTAAATGAAATGGTAGTGAACGAGTGAAAGTCAACACTTCATTCATAAATTTGAATTTTAGTGGTGTTGATACTGATATAGATAGATATTTTTAGCGAAGAAATATAGGCCTTTAAATATTCAAATTTAATTCCGATTATTATTGTTGAATTTTCACTCAACACTGTTTTGCTGCTGGAGCTGGATATTATGTTATATTCGCTCTCTCTATATATAGGAACTCAATGAGAAAGAATTTGTCTAAGTATTATTATCATCATGGGGGGATATTTTGTAATAAACTATTAAAATGTATTAAAAATGGTTAAAAACGTGATTAAAAATCTCTGCTGAAAAATTATATATCAGTTTTTGGTGCTTCATTTGGAAGAATTATCAGAATAACAGAAATTTACAAAGGAATATTATAGTACATTGGTACTCTGATGTAATTAGTGTATGAAATATTTAATCCGCAGAAATCTAAACAAACTTACTTTGTTATTAATGTTATTTTACGTAGCCTTCAGTTATTAGTAATTATTACTTCTATACGTAGCAGTAGCATTTTACAACAAATGTTGTTATTGTTGTATAAATGTTGTATATATCGATTTTCGAGTCTTATGGTGAAAAAAATACTTCAACAAAGATTGATATCTTCCATTTTTAATGTGCGAATATTTGTTATCTTTTTCCCTATGTTTAGTGAACGTTCATTTCTCATTTTGTAATCTCTCAATTTCATCGACATCATTAATTATTTTCAGTTCATTTTTACTCCAAGAGTAAGCATTATTTGCTGATATTACAATCATAATTAATTATTTGGCGAGCAAAAAGTAAATAAACAAGTCTGTTAATTTTAACTATATCCGTTTTAGTATTTTCAAAATTTTATTTCGAGTTTTTGACCAATAATAAGACTATTATGTGACTGGTATATTAGTATAGTGATTAAAGCAAGTATCCTTCGGGGATTGCTGGATAAGCTTCTAACCTTCTATATAGGCATTTCATTTTATGAACCAGGTACAAATTTATTCTGAATGACTTCTCGCAATTCTTGTTCTTCTCTCATCTCATAAATGTACGTCTACAAACTCGCTCTTATTTAGATAGTTGAACTATAAATTGTTATAGTTTATAGATATGTTGAATTTGATTCAGTCACAGTAAATTAGTTTATTTCGAACATTTACTGTCTTTTGTATGTATATATATAAAAAATTAATTTGCCGGAATTATATCAAGCAATCCGGAGAATATCTTGATGAAGTATGCAGTGCTAAGAGAAACGATAAACACGCATGGGTTTTGATCTTCATTTTGCTGGCTGTATACCATGTTATGGTAACAAAGAACCCGAATGAAATAGAATATTAGCCATTATAAGACGAACTAATTATGACAGAATGAAATGGCTTACAAAGTCCTTATTGCTACTTCACAACCATATAAGAAATTTTACACCACATTTTGAACTAAACTGATAACAATACGTATTTCCGTGAAATAATATATCCTAAAAAGTCCATTAATCGAAGTCTTACGTAACAATGTGATGAGTAGAAATAGTGAAATCTCTGTGGACTTCTGAAACCATCTCTCCCTACTTTGTTTGAAATGAAATGGAAGATGGGCGTTAAATGCCAAACAAAAGAGAAAAAAATGAAGAGCAAACGCGTGCCTATCCTATTACCAGTTGATTTTATTTCCTCCCCCCTTCCCTCCCTCTCTCCGTCCCCCCTTAAAAAGCCATCAATTCCCCTTCTTGTCAATCTCAGCAGCTTTTTTGGAATGAAACAGGAGACCAAGAATATATTGGCCTTGATTGAATACGAATTAGCAACAACAGAAAGAAATTTCAAAGGGTTCAGAAGCAAACTGAGGATTTACGCATCAATTGGGCTAAAAGGAGAAAATGCTTTTATTTTTTGCGTTGTAAAATGTGGTGGTACTTGAAGCTTTTCAATTATCCTTTTTTCTTTTCCCAATTAACACTTGTTGATTGGACTGTAATGATTGAACTCTCCATGGGACATGTGATTAGATGGGTTTCACGTAATTACGGTTCGGTTGAAATTACAACTAAATTTTAGAGGATTTTATTTGATTTTTTTGAAAAGTGCTTATGTTAGTTCTTTTGAGGATACTTCATTAGAATAATGAGTGTGAAATTTAAAGTAGAACAATGTGAGGAGGATGAATGAATAAAAGAAATTTCAAGCTGGATCTGAAAAAAAAAAATGAATATCTAAACATATGCTGCAGTTGATTTTAGAAGGTGCAATTTTGGAAATTCAAAAATATTTCTTGTTTCGATGAATATCGGTGAAAACATATTGTCTTAGTATTGTGGAAACAGCTTAGCGAGTTGTATTTTGAAGTTCTAATATAAGAAACTGCACAATTATTTATTCGCATCATAAAGATTCGTCATGTCACATCCACAACTTGAGTACAGATATGAAATGACAAATCCAAGTCCTTTTTACCAGTAACTGAGTCTTATTATTATTATTATTATTATTCAATTTCTGTGGTTTTACCTTACACTATTTTTTATAGCTGATACATTAATATTTATAATTAAAATAAGGTGCGTTTCTTATTGTCAACATTGTCGTCATCATGGAAAAAGTTTTCATTTTTAAGAATTTTCTAAATTTTTTAATAAAATTTCTAATTTTCTAATAAAGAAATAATTTATTAACATTAAAACAATAAGGTTTAAAAACCTCATACCGTACTGATAAACTACCTAGATAAAATCACAATTTATTGAATCGATAATAAAATCTACATTATCTCCCAATTACAATATTACATTGTTACACCACTTTCTAATATTACCCTTCTGTCGATATTCACCCTGTACAACTGATGATGTAATCCCCACCTCAATAAATACAAAATATACAATCAACCAAATCATAAAAAACTGAAGATTCCAACCTCATATAAAGTTTCACTAAATGAATAATATCCCCCAAGTATAAGTTGAATAACAAGAGAATAAAAGCTGCTATGGTGCTTTAGGGAAAAGTCTATAATAGAAACAAATCCCACTTTAATTTGTTTTTGGGATGGGAAGCATACTCTAATGGGAATTAAATAAGAGCAGATAAATAAGTGGACCTTTCGTCAAGTCTGATACACTGACAGATGATCCAACTCAACTTCCAGTGTCTCTAGAGATTTCTCTTCTCTCTTTTGCTCCATTCGTGATGCTGAATATAACCAACATGCGGAAAAAAATGAAATGCTTATTTTATATCCAGGACTTTGGAGATTGGTTCTCTTTATTAAGCTGACAGCTGCAATTAGGAAATTAGGGAGATGCTATTGTTGTTGTTTTTATTATTGGTAGGAGAAATATAAAAGAAATGGTATAGTTGGTGTGTGTGCTGTATAGGTGGAGAAAGAGTTATACATATATTTTTTATTTCAATATTATTTTAGTGCTTGTTATTTTCTGTTCTTGGTGTAAAATATTCTGTTATAGAAGTCAGCATTATGCAAAATGTTATAGATTATTGTAATACGTGTTTTTGAATCTGTATATAAAATTACAACGTCTGAATGTGACGTATTTATAAACGAAGATTAGTCTTATTACTCCAAAATATTATTATAATATGATATGCAGGGTGGGCCAAAAAAATGGGACACGTCATCTTCATAAAGCAATAATTTCTGAAATATTAAAACTAGAAAAATGAAATCAAAAGTATATAACACTGTGTCTTGTTATCTTTCTGAAAATATATGGTTTTGTGACCATCCATATTTTATTACAGCCTATATGTCCTTTTTAAGAAAACTACTTATACAAAACAATATACAACAGCATAATTATTAAAAGGCGTAGAAATAGTAAACAAGTAGAATTAAACGCCATCGCCGTTAATATAGATGCGACCTTAACAGACCACTAATAATAAGAATAAGAAT
>JAQIWE010003877.1:0-11340 GCA_034698565.1 Campodea plusiochaeta | reverse complement strand
TGAAAAATAAAGCGATCGCTTTGGTACCTACTGCGCATGCTCAAAAGGGGTGATCATGGCTGCTAACAACTAATACTATAACATTGTGATCGCCATTTTGAGATTTGGTTGTCTGCTCTACCTGCGTTCGTAATAATGTAAAAGACTGGTCTACAAGCAGAACATGTTAGTGGTTGGCTTTGTAAGAATTAAAAGGAACCTAGCGCATTCAAACATAAGTTAATCCTGTACGTTTAAATCTAAGGAAAATTTGTATGATTCTGATCACAGCCTTAATTCTTGAATAATTATGAATTATCAACATTCTCAGTTTATGAGCTTCTACAATTTATTAGGTCTGATTAATATTATCATATGAAGGTAGGCCAATATGGCGATAATCTGTTGAGTAACATGTAAATTGATTTCTCTACAAATAATCGAATAATTAGTTTTTAACTAGAAAATTCAGCAGATATTTATTGTGCGAAGTCAATCTTAAAAGTTCTTGGATTGCGACTAACGAGGGAACCTCGCAAGGTGTTTGTCTCGGATTTTGCTTAGAATTTTTTCTGTATTCTTTGAAGTGCCAATAGTACCCAGTAACGTCATTCCTCGCACTACTCAAAATTACCGGAGAAAAAAAATTCCAAAGTTTTCGTACTTCAAAACGGAAAATTCCTTATGGCAAATAACATGGGATAATATTGATTTTGAGAGGCTCCCCCTGCAAATTTAAAAAAATAATGTTGGTAAAGTTCATATCAAAAATTTATTTCAAATGTCGACCAAAAGTTTCGTTTGGTACAAAAACAGAAGTCCTAAAAAGGGCTGATCGAAGAAAAAATGAAATTGTGGAAAAACGCTGCAGTTAACAGGTGATGTTTCCTATCCTAATACCTGCTTAGAAATTATGACCATTTTGTAATATTAATTTTAAATAAACTGAAGTTTTAATTTTTTTACGGATTGAGAGACCTTCAAAATTGTAGGCCTATAAATTGTGATATTAAGAGTAGACCTAATTGTAAATGTATGTACCTTAATAATGCTATGTAAGTAATTTTATTTCAAACGTAAACAACAGAAACAAGGAGCTTATAATTGAAATTAATTTTTTTTTTTCTTTCTTTCATTGTGTAGCCTACCAACAGCTCACAGATGGCTCTGCTTACAGAACATTATGAAGGAGAAGGATTCACAAAACCAAATGATTTGAGAGGAAGTCTCTTCAGTCATGTAAGTTCACTTATTAGCTACTAACTTAGATCTGTGAGGTGTGTTCAAATGAAACCCGTTCGAAGGGTGCTGCGTGAATAGTTGCCGGTCAATTTTTTGAAAAAGAGATCAGACTTAGAAGAGGCGAAAATAAAGAGTCGGAGACCGTTCGCGAAACTCCACCAAGGTTTGTGCAAGCGATGAAAATTTTGAAAAATTACAGTAAAAACTCCCTGTTTTAGAACATTTTTACTATAATTTGAAGAATTTTGGTCACATATTTTAAAAAAAAATCAGTTTGATTATTATTAGTGTCATTTGCCTGCATTTTATCTCTGTGAAATAATTTTTTTTGCAATTCCAGGAGGGGTTCCAATCAATTTTTGGTATTTCGCAAGTTTTTATTGTAGTATTTCACTATACCTGCAGTAGCCTACCAAAGTTACACAACTGCATAAAAATTAATATTTTTTATTTTTTAGTTATAATGTCATTTCACCAACAGAGTACTACTGGTAATTCATGTTGATGAGAGCTATAGCCACTCAACTAATTCACCTAAATGAAACTTACTTATTTATCATACTCATATTCTTTTTAGTGTACCAGTAACTTATGATATATAAATTTGCAATTATTTCGTAAACTATTTTACTCTACTGTTGATGTTGTGCTGCGCGTTAAGTAGTGGTGATGTTGCACTACACAACTGAGCCATGTAATGATGACGTTGCGTTATACAATTGAGCCATGTAATGATGACGAAGTTGCGTTATACAATTGAGCCATGTAATGATGACGTTGCGTTATACAAAATTCGCAATACATTAGCGATGACATCATCATGACACGTCTTCATTACAGAAAAAGTAGGCCTAAATGATCAAATTTGTATTGTTTTACACAACTTAACTGGTTTATAATTAATTTTTTATACTATTATTCTGAGTTGCATCAATTATGGAATGTTTTGTTATAGGTTTTTAGATCGATTTTGGTATCCTTTGCTTTCATATGACATTGATTTTGAAAGCTGTTTACCCATCTGATAAGCTTATTTAAGATATTGAAATTTTTAAATGGATTTATAGAAGCCAATTTTGTTTTTAGTACAGATATATTTGGGAATCTTTTACATTGTTTATCTAACGTATGATCTTAATTTTAGAATCATTCCATAAGTTTATAAATTGATTTTGATTTGCTTTCATGGTTTTAGAGCTTCATATTATTTATCATCGTGGGGTTATATATATAGGTCAGGAGATTTTGTCCCATTCTTACAAATACATGCTCTTAATTCCAAATGCTAATATGTACTGTAAATTACTGGGGAAATAAAAGCTAACGCTGTTCTAATGACTTGATTGATAGTGATGTAGCCTACTATTACTGTATTTTCAGAGCATTCCTAAAGATGATTCATTTGGTAACATTGGAGGAGACTTGAGAATTATTATCAAGAAAATGGGGAAAAAAGATGTTGTTACACGGAAAAAGGTATGAATTCTATATTGCCAATAAATAACAGTTAATTGAATGTCATTATAAGCCTTGACTCCAGGGTATTAATTTATTTGATAAATAGTTGTCACAGCATCACAGCATGCCTTCTTCAGAATGACCTACAAATAAAATAAAAAAGGCTGTTTACTTTTGTGCTTTAGAACACAACAGTGTTAGAACAAGCACAACGTCGAATCCATCTTCAAACCATATTTTGCCTTCCAACAGCAAAATATAATTATATATCTCTAAAAAAGATGAAGACCATTCATGAAACATCATCACAGTTGACAGTGCAAGCGAAGAAAATTTTCGAAATTGCATTTAAAAGTACTCTTGAGGGAACCTCGGAGGTGTGTGTCTCAAATTTCGGCAAAAAAAAATTTCTCGTTCCTTGTAGTGCTAATAATTATCCAGTAACGTCATTCCACCCACTATTCAAAATTAAGGGAGAAAAAAAAAAATGCCAAAGTTTCGCTCCTCAAAACAGAAAATTCCTTATGGCAAACAACATGGGATGAGAAAATTTTATAGTGAAATCCAAGACAAACACATCACATGATTCCCTCGTCAGTTTAGGTAATTTTTAGATGCGACCTGCAGCGAATTGCAGGAAGCATCTGACAGGTTCTATTTCAAGACATACAGACTACAGAGTACGGTATGTTCATAATTATCAAGTCTCAGATTTTTGTCAAAAAAATTGATGATTGTGTTCTTGAGGCAAAATAATGAGACCCATATTTATTTTTATTTTGCTCAAAAAAAAATTCCCTTGATTTATGGGCATGCCAAAAGTTTTCGGACTTGGCTAATATATGCCGATGATATTTTCATCTTATAGAATCACGGTATCAAAATACGGATGAACATGAAACAAACAGGAAATTACCATTTCTAGACATTTTAATCACAACATTGGAAAATAAACTTACTACCACAGTATACAGAAAACCAACAAACACAGAAGTATAAATATAGCCTACCAAAAATCAAAAAAAGCACACCAACAGAAAAATAACATTTGGAAGAATTTCATAAGAAGATCCTTCACACACTGTTCCCGTTTTGATATAAAGCAGGCTTTGGAGTGTGCACCCTTTGTTCATTTCTTGTTCTATAATTAATTTCGAAATAAATTAATTTTGAAAATAATGTTTTTTGAGATTGTTGGTTTATAATTTATTGTGGAATAATTTTTTTAAAGTATTGCTAATGACTTAAAACACTGATTTAGCCTACCACCAAATTTCCACTTTGGTCGGTTGATATTAATCGTTAAATTTGATATATCGTCGTCTCCCTTACAATACCTGCTATGTGACATTCTTGCACATTATGGTATAAAATGCAGCTGCACGTCTAATGAAATAGCTTTTTTTTATGAAAAAAATTGTAACCCCTCAAAAAGTGGATTTCTAATACTGGTACCTGATACAGTTTGTGTACTATATGTTACGTAGCAAATGCCACTAACATGGGCAATGACCGAGTAAAAGCTACTAACATAGAAAAAATGTCTCCAAATGAGATCCGAAAAGACTACTCAAATTACTACGCCAAAATATGTTAATCCTTGTTACGTAGTAATAACAAAAACTATGGATATTCCCTTTAATTACAGATTTACAAATAAGTATAAAAACGCGACTTCATATCATACGGAATTAAATGCTCAATAAATTACTTATTACACAAGTTCTTTCAATTAGGTGGCTTGGGTTGCCGAAAGGAAAGCATATGCGAATATTACAATGTGTTTTATTTGACTAGAAAAACGGTATTTAAATATGAGGTTAACGAATAACAGAATAGAATTAAAACAATAATGTCTTGTGACTTACAATATAAACAATTAGTTAAACAATTAATTAACATACTATATGACATACAGTGTGCAGTTCCTATCTCTCTTTATACTACAATGTTAACGGAAGTTAAATTAATATACTAACAAAAGGATATTTAAAAGGTATTGAAAAGGTAATCGAAAAGATGTGATCAACAAAATATATCTAAATTAACATAGTTACAAATCTATATACAGTTACCCAAAGCTATGGGCTGAAGCCCATAGCGCCTTTACACTGACACAGTTACATCACAATAGTGTTACATTATAACAACTAATTACAATAATAACTTCTAATACAACTGATTCTGCAACTGAAGTGCTACTACTGCTACTACTGAATAATCTTCTCTTCTGGGGTGTATTTGTATTCGGGCGGCTCCTTTGTGAGCGGCAATCGTCGGTAGATTAACATTTCAATGGTGTTGACTAACTATTGCATGACCAATTCCACAACTCCTTTTCGGCATGTTGATGGGATTCCAATTTCTTCATAAAATTGCGTAAACAACTCGTGTTGCTGATTCATATTTTAATAACAGTAATTACATTCTTTAAAGTGTATAATGGTATTTCTATTTCAAAACAAATAAATGATTTTCTTACACTATATGACTTATTTTAATTAACAAAATTTACTGTTTTGTCACATCTCCCTTCTTTTTAAAGAAAATTATTTATTATGAAGGGAAATGCTTCACATCTTTTCAACGAATATAATTACTAAAAAAAAATCAAAAACAAGTGACTACATTATCACGTAAGATAGGATCTACGCATCTGTATCTTCAATAAACTCAATCAAACTGCAATGAAAAGAGAGAGCATTATTTTCACAATCAATAAATATTATAACAATCATGTTCTTTTAACAACAAAAATTTTGTTTGCCAATGTTAAATGGTGTAAGCAGAAATAAGCACGATGTATAATTGCGATATATACATGGTACTTATTTAAAGAAATGTATATTTAAAATTACTAAGAGGTTTTTCTTATCACGCGCGGTAAACCACTTAGATTAGCCAATTAAGTTATTTATGTTTGCTAATGTGCAAACCACAAAGAATTTTGATTTCACGGAATCTGTAATAAACACACATTGTTTATTAAATAATTTTCCCTTATCAAAAATAAAAGTGCAATTTACGCGATATGTTATTTGTGGAATGTTTCGGCCTTGTATGCCTAATCCGCTCAACTCAATTACTCAATAAACATACCAACAATAACATACCGACACAATAAAAAAAGTGTAAAAATGTTAGTTGTAAAACAAAACACAAAAAATAACAACAAACAAATAACAAAAGAAAAGAGTGTAACAAAAATGGAGTTTTTACTTTAACAATTTAAACTTTACTTCTTTACTATGACTTTAACAAAACTTTAACTTTACAAATTTTAACAATTTTACTTTATCAAATGCCTTTACTCACGTGCTGCTTCTCAAAAAATCTACTAAGAAAGAAAGATAAAAAGACTTTCATTAGTACAAATTCACAATTCACAAATTATCAATTCTAATGCTTTTAACTAATTCTTCACTGAGAATTTTCTCCAAAAAAAAAAACGACTTTACAATTACCATGCGCTGGTCTGCTATACGCAAGTGATATTCTTATCGTATAGACCCGGTATATAGCTTTTCGGACCTTCACTGAGGCTGCTGCATAGCTCTGTCGGACCTTCGCTAAGGCTCCGGGGTATGTCCCGCTACCAGACAATTTAACCACTAAATACCAAGCTTTTCTCCTAAGCAAAAGCGGTGGCCATACTGTATCCTCCTAGCTATAAGAGAGGCGTACGTATGGGGACACCCATAACGATAAAAAATTAACAATATGCTAGGTTAGCACTAAAAGATAATCTAATAACACTTCTACTTATGACCATCCTAATCGCAAGGCTATCTCCAGTCCATTTCAAGTCCAAGTCGTATACTAGTTTTTACTTTACATCAAAGCTGCAAAACAAACAAGTTAGAAAAGATATTCTGCAAACTCTTGTGGTGCATTTAATCTTAATCACCCGAAACAATTTACCAATACAACACGATAAGTATCAATATAAATCTTAAGTTACCCGTGATATTACTCACCAAAAATATCAACAACAGTTACACTAATGTTACACACTTTACAATGATTTAATTTACTCAAAATAAATCATTGTTTGCTATTTATTAACCCAATTTGAATGAAATTACCCAATAAATCTCATTACTATAACTATTTGATCACATCATTCCAATTCCGATAAAATTTAAATTTCAACACGCGCAAAAGAAATTATTTATTACATTATAAATTACTTTTTAATATCCTACATTTCAACACACGAAATTACTTTTTAATACATTCCACTCAATCCCATGATTTTTGCATAACTTCTACAATGCATATTTAATTCATGCATAAAAATATTTTAATATTAACTCAGAATTATATTAACTTTAATCATGATGTAACAGGAATTTTCTCTACAACTATATCACTATTTAGTATATGTCGCGACTCATATAACCTAAATATATATCTCCAACAAATGTTCCACTGCCAATTTGCGCCCACAGGGTAGTATACATAGTTGACCGTTACTATTATATTCCTCCCTGCTGTCTCGTTTCATGCAGATTCCCTTAGTATTGTCTAAGCCTTACTAATAAGAAACGCGGACGTTAATGAACAAATGACCCACTAATGTATGGCTATCAGATGCCCAATTAACTACGCAAACCTGATGTACTTCTCGACATCTGACCCATGATATAATCTCTTTATTACATACATGAGTAGAGTTAAATAACTCCGCAGCCATTTTGCATTATTTTCCCTCGTAAAATGTTAACAAGTCCGCTTCGCCACTTGCGCAAGCGTACAACACGTATGCGATAATCCCACATATCGACATGCTAGTACTACCAGAATGTACTATTACTAAATTTCCTGCTAAATCAATATTTCACAACACAGAAATATTTTAATTCCCCTTAATCCAAAGGTGAAATTATTTAATCCCAAAACTAATGTATGCAATAATCACGAATGGAATGCCCTATACTTGCTTAAAACAATATTATTTTAATATTAAAATTCAACACATATTTACGATAAGGTAATCTCAATACACTTAACGCAATTACTACAAAAAATGCATAGTATAGGAATACTCAAAACAAAACTAAAGAGAAGGAAAAGGCACTGTATTCATGTCAGAAAAATAAAAACCGAACAAAACAAAAAACACATACGCCAAAACATTAGCATATGTTCCTAAATCCTGTTCACGACGCCAAATATGTTGCGTAGCATTTCGCCACTAACCTGGGCAATGACCGAGCAAATGCTACGAACATAGAAAAATGTCTCCAGATGAGACTCGAAAAAAGACTACTTAAATTACTACGCCAAAATATGTTAATCCTTGTTACGTAGCAATAATAAAAACTAGGGATATTCCCTTTTATTAAACAAACAAATATTAAAAACGCGACTTCATATCATATTGCGCCTTATTACAGTTTCTATGATTATAATTGTCTTTTATTATTATCGTGGAGTATACATGAGTCCTCAAAATAATACTTTTGGCTGTGCTATGTATCAGATTAGTTATAGATTACTCATTAGCCACTATACCATAACAATATTATGATGATGCTTTATTTTTATATTTTCAGAGCCTTCCAAAGTGGAATGAATTGCTTTGAGATCTATGCTGCAAATTGTTTAAGTTCAGCTGATAGAATAAAACTACAGAATAATGTTGAAGGAGTAAAAGAAACATATTCGTTCATATGCAGTGATCAACATTTTCAACAAGGTACAGTTTAGCCATGTATTATGCAGTATTTGGTACAAATCTGAACTGATGCCACGTGACATCAAGAATATCTCTAAATGTTTTGTTTATTGTTCTGAAAATCCTATTTTACTGTATAGAACTCGTCAACTCGAAACTTATACTGTGCTACTGGTGTTGGCAAATAACAAAGTAGTATAAGAAACAGATTTTCCCATACCATTCCCTAAAAATCTTCGTTTGGAATATTTCGATGGGCATAAACAACATAAGGTTTTTATGGAAAAGTTTGAAACTTTCCAAGGAATTTTATCCTTTTACAAGAGAGAAACTGTGATGTAGCATCCATCTGTAAAGATTTAGAAGAAGAATGTTTTTTAAGCAGTGCTGTACATAATTTTGCTTGTGCGAAATGTATTATGATAAGGAATTTAACCTCCAAATAACAGGAGTTTAATTCTCAAAATCATGCGTGTTCAGATCTTGTAATAAAAAATATGAATAAGAAACTCGTTAACAAGCTAAACAGCTTGTTAACGAGTGAAAACCAGTAGTTTTTCACTTTTCAAAATCAGATTATTTTCTTCGATAATATACTAGCAGAAGAAACTCATAAGTTATGAATTATTCTGAAGAAGTGAATAGAGCTGTACAATTGTAAACCTGATTTATTCTTTTTTAAATATCGGTTGTTTAAAGAACATGGCGCTAATGGACTCATCAATCGCAAACCTATATTGTTCTATCACATATATTTACAGAACTTATTATACAGTACCTTACTTTCTTGCATGCAGCTAAATGTGAAAGTTATAATTCTCAATTACATAAGTCCTGGGGGCTTCGAATCTTTCTCACGAGATTAACTTAATATTACACTCTAATCTTTCTCTTTTAGAGATTATTATATTTGTGAGTTACTGGCACTGTATAGGAAAAGTTTGATCTATGCGGTATTCATATACTCTCTGAAATCCGGAAACTCACGGAATCTAGGTTCAGAATTATACAGCCTACACAAATGGTAAACATTTGCTCATGGTTTTCATTGTAAACACAGTAACGGTATATGATGTAAATTCATAATGCTTGTTCTTCGAAATAGCAAAAAAAAATGTTCTTCCACGTTACATTTGTAAACATTACTTTATGTTACAATGCAAATACGAAAACTAGGGAATTTTTTTAATGATATATCAACTCTCATTATTTATTTATATTGTTCTCTTTCAAAATAATATCGGTAGATGAAGATTTTATCATGAGAGTTCTTGTACACTTTATATCCATAGGACGATATTGTAAACTGGTAAATAGCTCATTAAACAGTTATTTGGTCGAATCAAACTTTGTAATACTGACTTTTATAAAGTCTTACAATAGAATAGAGGAAAAACTATTCCTTACTTCATCGTAATATATAACTCATGTCATTGCCCTATGGGGTAATGACTTGCCTTATTATACAATTTATTTCAGTCAATCCTGATAAAGTAATTTAACACTAATTTGTTTCCTCGCTTATGTATTACATGTAGTTCATTACCTCAAAAGTGGCAGTCAGTACAGCTTACTGAAAGACGACATTCGTCTATACTACACTGTGATATATACGTAGCTAACTCATAATTTCGTACGTTTTCCCTTAAGTAAAATTTCTTTTCCAAAGTTGTTAACTTACAAAGTTTGCACATGAGAGCTTTTCAATGGACCTCTCTAGAACTGTAACTAATTAAGTACTGTATATCTGCATATTAACATATACATTTAGCTGCTGCTTTATTACTTAGAATAATATTGGAGAGAGCTATTATGCAGAAACTCTCATAGTACCTATATATCTTGTGTGTATTATATTATTAATACTATATAAATACAGTTCAGAATTTAATTCAGTTGCTTTTTGTTAGTAATCTTAGTATAATATTGCAGATTTTTTTTCTGATTTTTATATACACACTTTAAAAAGGAGGCATTCCATGAAGGTACTTGAGGGAAGGGACTATAAAGGGCAATGTAAATCTCAATCATTATTTATCAAGAATGGTCGAACAAATGGTCACTGAAATCTAATCCAAAAAATGCTCTGTCATCACGTATTCTAAAATAAAAAATCCGTTACATCATAAATACTGTCTGGGAGCTAACGAAATTATCCGTTCTACGGAACTTAAAGATCTCGGTGTATTATTTGCTGACAATTCTTCTTTTCGAAAGCACTATTTTAACATAGCGAACAAGGGGCATCGTATGGTTCGATTTAGACTTTGCTCTGAGTTTGTAAATGTTAATAGCTAGTCTCATCGTTATATAAATCTCTTATCCTGACAATTATTACATACAGTTCCATTATTTGTCAGCCATATTGTCAGAACGATATAAAGCTGCTAGAAGATGTACAAAAACATTTTATCAAATGGCTTTGTTATAAATATCACATAGAATACCATAGAGCAGATTATATCAAGCTATACACCTACTTCGAACTTTACACTTTAAATAACGTAATGATTAAGTATCAAAGGGTTTTTCTGGGGAAATTACTATCAGGCAGAATTTTCTGTCCGCCAGTCCTAAATTCCATAAATCTATATGTACTGTACCACCGCGCACATTTCGGAATCCACGAATTTTTAACGTAAGCTCTTTCTCAAGAGCTATGAAGTATGTAAATATATTAAATTCTAAATTAAAATTTGATATACACTGTGACAATATACAAATGTTAGACAACTTAATTTTCGATCACTTTTCTTTCAATGTATATAATCAAAATAATTAATTTTGTAATTTAGGTATTTTACGACATTTGTGAATTATGTTAATTACATTAGTAAATTATTCTCATTATTCTGTGTATCATTCTTATCTGTAATTACCAGTAACTGAACTGTAGTTTGCTGGTGATTGAAATAAATAAATTTACTCCAACATAGAAATTGGAGATGATGTAGTCAGTACCATGCTTCGGTCGGTATAGT